>JANHGL010014503.1:0-34458 GCA_024611195.1 Ceyx melanurus | reverse complement strand
GGTGGCGGCGCCCCCGTGCGGTCGCGGTGCGGCACTGCCGGCCGCGGCGGAGAGCGGCGATCGCGGCGAGGAGGGAAGGGAGGGGAAGGGAGATGCGTGTGGTGGCTGGGGACGTCCAAACGGTCTTCCGTGGGAGAACAGGACGAGAGAAGTTCAGGCTTGAGAAGGGAGGTAGAGGAGAGTTGGCGCTCTGCCGAGACCTCGCCTGGAGGACTGTGTCCAGCCCTGGAGCACTCAAGACAGGCAGGAGGTGGAGCTGATGGAGCGGGTCCAGAGGAGGGCCACGAAGATGATCGTGGGGCTGGAACACCTCTTGTACAAGGACAGGCTAAGGGAGATGGGATTGTTCAGCCTGGAGAGGAGAAGGCTCTGGGGAGACCTTAAAGCACCTTCCAGCACCTGAAGGGAGCTTATAAACTGGAGAGGGCCTGTCTACAAATGCCAGGAGTGAAAGGACAAGAGGCAATGGCTTTGAATGAGAAAGGAGTAGATTTAGATCAGAAATAAGGACGAAGTTCTGTTCCAGTGCTCCACCACTCCAGTGATAGAGGCCCCATCCCTGGAGACATTCAAGGTGGGGCTTGACAAAGCTCTGAGCCACCTGCTCTAGTTGCAATGTCCCTGCTCTCAGCAGAAGGGTTGGACTAGATGATCTTCTAGGTCCCTTCCAACCCCTAATATCTGTGAATCTGTGAATCCCCATTTGAGAAACTAGAGACCAAAGTCAGAACTTTAACATTAGAAGTATATCAGGCTTTTCTTCCTTCCTCTTCTCCTCTCATTTCTTCCCTACCTGCCTTCTCTAGTCCAAGCTAGCAGCCAAATATAGCAATAGTTAAGTGTCTGATCAGAAGCTCTCATGATCTTCCATCCCCACACCCTAGAGATGGGGAAATATTCCAGACCTTTTAAACCCAACAAAAGCTGTAACTGAAGGGCTCAAGTTGAAGAAAATCTTCAGCTACCTTAGAAAATTATTCTGATAAATTATATCTCAATAGACAATAAAAACCTATCAGTATCTAACTGTAAAATACCATGCCCATTTTACCTGAATGATGGTGCTTTTTCCCTACCATGACAGCACATCCATTACTTCATGTGGACAGGAGTCCCCCAGTTCAGAGTGTCCTGGAGCAGTCTGCAGCTGCTGGGGTTACAGTAAATAGCTTTATTGCCAGGTAAGCTGTTCCTTAGTCCCAGTGTTCAGATCCCAGGAAAGTAGCTCGAACCCCAAGTCAGAAAGGGTCAGAAGACAAGATTTCAGCTTGCTCTGACCTTGGCCCAACTCCAGACAGCACTAGACTTGCTAAGCCAAGCCCCACAGAGAGACCAGAGTTGGGCAGCTCGTAGTGATAATGGTTCAAGGTTACACTTCAGCATGAACACATGTCCTAGAGCCTGAATTATCTGCATAAAAGCAAAATGTGGGTGAGTCTCATATCACAAGAGCCCTCAAGAACCACTCTGCTGTTAAGATGTTCATCTTCATTTCCCTATCACCCAAACCAAGCAACGTGTGAAGCACACTGGCACATTTAACTAGGTAATTGTGAGAAACTTTGGTCATGCCACTCATTCTAGTTTTCCATAGTCATTAGCATCTCCAGGCTCTCAGCCTAAGAAGACAATTTTCCCTCTCAAACTTCTTTGCAACTCCAGCTCCAAGGGATTTATCTCAGTGTTCCAAGTGGTGGGAGACTCTAAGCCATACATAAGACTATCATATACTTTCCATACCTATAGCAAACATTAATTCAGCATAACAACTTTTAGAGCATCCCCATGGTAGCCTTTTGCAGATGCTGCCAGCCAGCCCTGTGCCAAGATGAAATCATGGTAGACAGGGCTTTCATGAAAAATCAAACAGCAAAAAGAAATCACTATGAAACCTCTTTGAATTTACATGAAACAACAGAATATGCACTTCTCTGAAAAGAGCAAGAAATACTATGCTTATGCTGTTTCAGACACTTGAATCTTGCTGGAACTCCTGTTGCACTCAGAACACCATGCAGCTGGCAACAGCTCACTATCAGGCCCTGACATACAGTCACCTGCCTAATTCTACCTGCCAGCTTTATCTGAGAGCAGGAGAGGACATGTGACAGGCAACCTTTGCACTCTCATTCCCTGGTTAGAAAGAAGGCCTCATCCCACATCAGGTGCTGAGCAAAAAAAAGAACTGCCACAAATGGTTTATGATCCAATGTGTTCCCAAGGCAGTGGCCAATATTTACTTCCTGGTATGATGAGCTGCAATTGGACTGCTGGAACCAGGCAAGCACATCAGCACCCCTTCAAATTAATGGGTAATAAATTAATTCTAGTTCTTCCTTATCACCATGGCTGTACCTGTTCCAAGCACAATGGTACTACCTTCTACTCTAAGAGGAAAGCAGCTTCTATACCATGGAAGACCCTAAACTGTAAGAGAACAGAGCCCCCTGCACAGTAATGTCCTCTGAATATATTTAATCACACAGCACTGGTATTATTGCAAGAAAAAAACATGAGCAGGAGCATATGATATTCATTTTTTTGCAGATCTGCCATTGTCTTTCAGCAACGTTTTGAGCAATTCACTCAGCTTTTTTTTTTCTCCCTGATAGACACATTCCCCATGTGAAACCAAAGGACCTGATTCCTGACTATCCCTGCCAGAGACAGTTGTCTGCTAGAGCATCCTCTCTGCACATGTATCTGTGAGATATACACAAGATATACACAGGAGACCTCAGCAAAAGGCACCATCATGCCAGTGACAGGCAAGGAGAAGTGGCTGCTGGGTGGTCCAACCCCTAAATTATTTGCTGACTGCTTCCCTAGGGACCATGGCAACTGTGGCAGTGACAAGAAAATCCCAAAGGACAGCACTGAATTTTGGGTCACAGCCAGCCACTTGCAGGGGAAGAAAAAGAGAGAGGTTCTTGTGTTGGCATGGGGATGAGGTGTCATCCCTGTTATGTTGGGGCCAGAACCATCTCTGGCCTCCACAGGCTACATTCTAAATTAAGGGCTACTACCCATTTGAAAAAAGAAAAAAAAAAAGGGAAAACAGAAAGAAACCCAAGGAAGCAGCAACAATATGAAGAGCCCAGACATTTATTCCTGGCTCACTATCTCTTAATGGAGATAACAATACCTCAACTCCTTGACAGCAAAGCAGGGAGACTTAATGGGTGGAAGTTTGCCAAGTAAATTGAGATCTTTGTACAAGAGGCACTTCAGACATGCACGACTTCTGGCTTATTAAAGCAAAACAAAAACTGTTCACCTTGAGGAGTGCTCAGAAATTAGGAGGCACAGTGGCCCATGTGATTATTTAACCTCGCACACGTCCAAACAGCAATGCTGGACCAATAGAAATACTTAACTTGTGAGGTTGAGCACTGAAGATGCAGGACAGCTCTGTCTCTTCCACATGATTTGCCAGCCATTCTGCCTGCTCTGCTCCCCCTCAGCAGTGTCTAAGTCATCAAACAAAGCACTGTGCTGCTACATTAGCACATACCTACATCTAGCATGAGAGGAAGGGTTGCAAGTAAATGGCCTATTTACAAAGGTCCTAGAAGACTTTTTTTGTGCAATTTTCTTCTTGCTTCCCCATCCCTCCCTTCTGAAGTGGCAGGTAAGGAGAGCAAGAGCAGGGTGGGAATTGATCTGGGGGGGGTGGGATCAGCTCTGGCCAGCTGCCTGGGCACTGATTGCCTCAGCATCGATTCTCTCAGCACGCCTGCCAACTCAGATGGAGAGGCAACAATGAAGTGAAAAAGAAAAGTATGTATTTGTGGTAGACACTTTCACCTCTCTCCACATCCCCAACCCCCTCCCCCCAGGAGAAGTTGAGGGACCTGGACTGATTTCAGAACTACTTTTAGCAAGTGCCAGGAAAAGTCAGTACAGAAATGGGAGCAGCAGGGATCCCCCCCAGCAGCCGTTAGACAAGAACCACCTAGAGAAGTTAAAGAAACTAACATTTCTGCCTACAACAGGGGCACAGCAGGCCACACTTTGGGCTGATATAGAAATCTCTTGTGGTACTATATTCTTGGGCACCAGCCACGGAGGATACAGGTTGCTGTTTGTTTACATCTCATCTAAAAGAGGTGCTAGAATCTCCAACACAAACAGCAAAATCAAACATAAACCACCACAAAAAAAAAAAACAAAAAACACAAACCCAACAAAAAATCCCCAAAATAAACCCAAACAGCCCAACAAAAATCAGAAGACAAGTTGCTGGAGAGACCATCTAATGTCTGATATACTCAAACATTGTCTATTGGTTGCCCTCAATGGGGAAAAGAAAAAAGGCAGGTAAGTCAGAGCTTCTTCAGCAATGAGGATATTGTCCCTTCTAGAAGACAGTGGCAACTTGGTTTGTATAATGTTTATGAGCTGCTAATTTATGGGGTTTATTATTTGTTTGGGTCTTTTTTCCTCTCCCCAACACAGTATTCAGATTTATTCACTACCTTCATTTCTGGTTTCTTACATCACTTCTAAAAGTGTTTGGCTCATAAATTAACTGAAAGTCACTGCACATAACACTGAGCTGAGGAAGAAGACTTGGAAGGCAGAAGACAGCAGCAAAGCAGCTAAATGCATTTGTAAGGGAATGCACCATGCTGGGTGCACAAGATGCTTTGAAAGCAAATTTAGACTCAAAAAAGATCCTAATCTGCAGACTATTTGAAATAAGAAATTAAAATCCAGCCAGTGCCATTCTGCTTGCCACATTTTATCTTTTCTCCCTTAAAAATCTGGTCACCCTTGGAGGCAAAAATCCTGAGTTAGAAGAGAGTTTGGTTTGACATTGTAGAGATGTCCCTATGCTCTTCTACCTTGGGAAATTGAATTTTCCCAACATGTGTGAAATTGGTGTTATTTTTCCTTCCTAAAGAGTTTGGTTAGAAGGCAGAGTAACTAAAGGTTACCCTTTCAGATGCTGTCACTATTACAGTTATTACACAATCCAGTCATAGTATTACAGTCAGTATAAGTGTTGTGTTCCTCCAGTTTGAGTTTGATCAACTAGAGACACTTGCTTTCTAATTTCCAGGTCCACTGCAGGCTTCTAGTGAAATTCAAGCCTGAGTAGTCAGCTATTTCAGAGTGCTAGGCAGCCTCTGGTTTGTTATCCTATTTCCAGAAGATCTCAGTTTATACTTAAGCACTGACAAACAAAATAACCTGCTACTATTATAAATTGACAAGCAATTTACAAACCCACTGAAGGTAGGGAAACTGAAAAGAGCAGAACTGTTACAGAGTTTTGCCCTGTCCTCAGAAACAAAATCAATTTAATTGGAAGCAAGCTGCACCAGGGAAGGTTTAGGCTGGATATTAGGAAATATTTGATAACCCTTGTGGTGAAGAAATACTGGAATGGCCTGCCCAAGAAGCATTTGAATGACATTAAAATTAAACCAGGGACATGGTTTAGTGGTGAGCTTGCAGTGTTGGGTTGGAGGTTGGACTAGATGATATTGAAGGTCTCTTCCAACCAAAGATAAGCTGTGATTCTGTGAAATTACTCTTATCCTTTTAGGCTTTTCAAAGCTATTTGGTTTCAGAGAATAAAACATAGACCCAGGGAGCATGTCACAATAACCCTTCTTTCTACCCACCTTTTTCCTTCAGGCTCTCCTCAATCCTTTCTACCCCACACAGATTATGAAGGTAAATCACCTTGCCTTTTGTCCCAGTCATTTTGCTCTAATTCCTCTAACATCCCCCACTGTTTCATCACATCTTTCAACACTGTTCAGAGCTTCCAGCTTCCCATCTTCACTGAATGATCCCTGTCTCTCACCAGGCAGCCCCTGCACCCTCACTTGTGCTGCTAAGCTGCCAGCAGCATCACACCAACAGCTGCATGCCCAGGTGGGTCTTTGACCTTCACTCCCTCTATAAACCAGCCCTGTGAGCCCCATTCATCCCACACACATGGCTCATTGCCTTTGTGCCACCTGAGAAACTGCTGCTGAAGATGTTCTTGAGTATTTAGGTACACTCAGCTCATGTTACATGATGTTTACAAATTGCAGGAAAAACAAAATACACCTGGACAGAAAAATGGCTGAGGTGACCCCATAATGGTATGTGGGATTTTGAAAAACTTCAGTTACAGCAACTACTTTAAGAGGAAAAAAAAAAATTTCTTATCTTTAGGGATATTTATCATATTAGGCTTGATATTTTAATGTATTTTAGGTACTCTACAGAACAGTTATTTATAGAGTCAAGGTTCCAAGAAATATATTCTTGGAAAATATATTAATTTTCCAAGAATAGAAAAAGCTTATGTTTCCTGCCCAAGTGGTAGCCTTTCCAAAACCAAAAAAGGAGTAACTTCACAGCATTAAAAGTTTTAACTATGGAATAGAAAAGAATTTACAAAGAATTCTGTGAATCAAACACAGTTGCTTTCAACTCAGTTCAGGATACAGTCCAAGATGAAATAGATCCACTCTGAAACAGAAGAAACCAACCATGAATCATGAGGTTGTGAAACAGAGGGATTCTGCTCTGTCCTTTGGGATAAGCAAACCTTCAATCTCCTCCTTCCTCCTGGTCATCTCCAGAGGGAAGTGGCTCATGCTAGTCTGGGAACTTCAAGATCTAAAAGCTACTTGCCAACTTTATAATGGCTTGTGTCTGTTATTTTTTAAGCTTACACTTTGATACCATCTCACAAATCCCTAAGGTAAGGTTTTAGAGATTAATCAACTAATAAAACAAAACCCTACTTGAGCAGCTTGCCTATTTTATGCTGTAACATTCCAATTTTTTTTCCCAGTTTCACTCAAAATTTGTGGGATATGGACCAGTCATTAAAGGTTCACTGTATCAAGTATTTAATCCACTGAGAAGAGCCCAGAGTGTCTGTACACTGTTCTACTTATTAAAGTTAATTATGAATTATCCACTTTGTGAAATCTGTGTCACAGGAGTTACATGCTGTTCCTTCTACTCCTTAAATTGACTAGTGTAACTCTAAGGATTTAATTTAAATCAGTCCATTGCTTAAGGTTATCTAGATGTTTCCTATATTATGCTGAATTGTGGCTTATAGGAGCTCACCTTGTTGAATGATATGTAGCTATCCTATAAACTTAGCCTCATGTCTCATTCTTCCTACCTGGCATATTGAGCCTAAAGAGCACATCCCCATTGTGTGGTGTCTGAACATTAATTTTGTTGTTGTTGTTGCTTGACTGGAAAAGAGAACCTTCAGTTCATGCCCAGAGTTTTAACCAAGCCAGCAAAACCTCCCCAGGTGAAAATCTCAAATAACCAAGAAATGAAAACTCCCTTTAGGATGTTAGTAGCAAAGCATAACAATAGCAAAGAAGAGGTCAGCAGCAGCTGCTCTGCTGAGAGCATTCTAACAGCTAAAAAAGAACAGGAGGCAAACAGAAAAGAGGAGGTTTGGAACTGCTACAGGGAAAAAAAAAAATAGAAAAAAAAAGAAAATATTGTGGTTCTAGAAGAGGGCATGTTTTCCTTCAAAACAGGGATGTAACAAGGCTCTAAAGAGATAGGAAACAGTATCATCACTCAAATAGTGAATGCACTAAAGTCTTCATCAGCTCCTTCCACTGACTTCAGTAGCAGGCTGTTGTAGTCTGAAGGAAAAATAATCCAGTATTTACAGATCAAAACAACTAGGTATTCTGCACCAGATGACTTGTAACTCACTAACTTTTAGACTCATGTATTACCAAACCCCTGAGAATCTGAGGAGCAGAGTAAACCAGATGTCATTTCAGGAAAACAAAGCCATCTACATTTTGAAGTTTAAAGTATTTGAGGTTTGTCTGGTGAAAATGGTAACAGCTTTGCTGTTAATGACACTTGGGACTGGAATGAGTTACTGTGCAATCACACAAATTCCATCATGTCCCACCACTGAGAGGTCTGTACATGCTCAGGCTGAGGGAGGAATGTTTCATATCTGCAATAGCTTAACAGAAAAAGCTCAAGAAACTCTGGAACTATTTGAAGCAACTAAGGAAATAGGCTGATAGCAACTTCTGCAGGTTGCTTTTCTTTGAAAGTTTAATGGAGATTTTTGGCAAATACATCAAGAAATAGAACTAAACTACATTAAATGAGTTCTATTTTCTGTTGTTAGAATTTACACATAAAAAGTACTGACAAAAAACAAAACCGATGTCAGTATTCCAAAAATTCAGCAAGGTGGGAGAAGTGCAGGAAGGGGTGAAATGTAGGTCAAAGGATGGTGTTGGAAAAACACATGGGAAAAGTTCAAAATGGTTTCAGTTAACAGCTGAATGTGAGGCCTGTAACAAGGAGCTCTAAAAGCAGACAGCCCCTGAAACCTTTTCCAGTGCTCACGTAGCAGCTGAGATTGCAGATAGCAATAGAACTAAACCTACACTTAAATTGGGATCCTAAAATGCCTATCAAGGCTGTCTTGCTGTGGACAGTTTAACCAGAGGGTGACAGTGATGGACACTCAAGTGCTCACCACACTCTGACTGCATCCAAACCCTGTCTAGCCCTAAAGAACCAGACATGCAGGGTCTCACCCTGCTGGTTTATTAGCCCTTTCCCCATGAAATCTATGGCCAGTGTGACCCCCAATCCAGAAGCCAGTGTGCAACAAGCTTCTTGAAATCTCAGAGTTCAGGTACCCATCAGCAAGCCCAGTGCAGTATTTCCCATTCTCTTCCTTATCTTGTCTTGCAGTGTATTCTTGCCAAGGCAACTCAACACATGCCAGTATCATGTCCACATGTCCCTGACCTTCTCCTCTTGGCTGTTTCTTTCTGTGCACAGTGTCACATTTTCTGTTCACCCTCTGCTTTCTGCTGTCATTAAGGACTGTCTTCACAGCACCACTCCTGGCACCAGCAGAGATAAGCTGTATCAGCAAATATGCTGAAGGATGGATAACCATTTATGATGGTTTTATGGCTGGAGAGCTCTATAAACACAGTGTCCCAACTGTATTAGAAATGGACTTTATATGGGGTGAAGGTGAAACTGTAAACTGCTTGACTACATCACTAGCCAACAGTGAGATAACCATTATCACATGGACACAACAGTCCAGTATATATATAATTTTTTTCTTTTGTTTTACAGATACTGGGATAATTCACTTGCAAAACAGGATCTGGAATTTGATTTCTGAAAGGGCTCAAATCAAAGTATAGCTTCTATTTTTCCAGCTTCCTCTAGAGAGAGCATTATTGCTGCTCTGCCAGAAAACTTGTCTGCTCTTACCTCCTACTTCCAAGCAGGCGTACTGGTCACTTAAAGAACGTTAATTAAGATGGATCCATTGTGATTTCAGAGTTCTTTTTTTCTAAGCTTGATAAATTTAGCACAGACAGCCTTAACAATACATAACGAGTTATAGCTGCACTTTCTGCAAGTCTACACAATTTTCTATTTGTGAAAGGAAAAGGAAAATGAAATATTGTGCCCTTTCTAATGCAGAGGCAGATGTAATGAATGGCTTTGGCAAACAGTTGTCAAAGTATGTTAACTAGCATCTACAAATCTTTTCCTTCCCCAACACTGGTTTTAGGGGCCATGATAATTCACTACCTTTTTTTGTCATACTGATATAGCATATTGAATCTGCTGTATCTAGATAAAAGAAACATAATTGAATTCAAGTTGCAAACCAAATTGTCTTCATTTTTTAATGACTGGCTTGAGATCCCAGTTGAAGATTAGAATCCACACAGAGCTGCTCTTCTCAGTATTCCCACTGCAGAACAACACTCTCATCAGAACTCTAGTAGGGAAACACTTGAAGATGAGTCTTCCCAGTTCTGGAAGAGGCTGGCAACACATACTGACCACCCTTCTTACAAAGGGAACTGCCACTGCATCCTGCTCACCCTGTCAGCATCCTTTCTTGAGGTGGGGACTGGAGTACACACACTTTCTATCAGGACTTTGGAATGGGCTTCAATACCTTTAGGACACACCTGTATTGTCAGAAAACATCTATAAAAGTCTTACAAACAGAGCATTCCCCATCCTGCTTCCATGCTGTCAGACAGCTTGCTACAGTTCTGGATTATTCTGTTAATACCCATAGGGCAGACCTAAGGAGTAGGTCTTCTGCTGCCTTCAAAACATGGAAAATTATTCACCCAAACCAACACGAGCTTCATCTTTTAGTATGCAAAATTTCAGCTTTCAATGGTTAAGAAACCTTAAGATGAAGATGGAGTAATTCCTTGAGTTTGGCCCTTTGGGGCATTCTGAAGCAGTCTTTAATTACATGACCACATACTATTCTATGCCTACTGTCAGCTTTGCTTTTATTTGGAAGCTGTGGAAGCAAAGCATGGTTTCAAAGTTTGTGGTGCTTTCATCCTTCCACACGATTAAGGCCAATTAATGCTGCTCTGAAGACAGCCTAATATCCTGATTTTACCACAGAATTCCTCTGTTACACCACCTGTAGCAACAGTCCAGCAAAATTCAGAGCCTTTATATATTTACAGATTTATCAGTGTGTATTTTACCTGCCATTAGGAAGGAATCCAGGGTGTACAGTGACAAGGACCACCCAAAACACAAATAACTCAAACTTGCATCATACATGTAATTCAAGTTCCCTATGTAGTTTTAACTGTTTTTTTCTACTTTTGGAGGCCTTGCAACTTCCCTAACACCTAATTAAAAGACCCCACAGCCCAGAAGTTCCACCCAGGCATATGAAGGCATAAATACAACAGAACTCAGAAAACATCTAGCCTCTAGTTCTAGATTCTTCAAAGCCTTCTGACTCTGCAGTGTTCAGTGCTGCAACACAAGACAAGCAGCTGCCTGGATGCAAGGTGTTCCACAAGCATAGAGGGGCACCTAAACTTGGGATGCTCCAGAACCAGCCTCCTCAACTGGCCAGGTGTACAGGCACTGGCAGCATGTTAACATCTTGGCTATCTCTACAAAAAGATGGTCCTCCACATCAAATATCATCATCAAAGTTTCCTTCCAGCATCAAAGCAATTTCCTCAAAGAAAGAAGAGTTAAGAGGAAGTCTCTGCAGTAACTGGCTACTTACTGAGTTGAGTACTCCTGTAGGAACTGCAGATTCCTGGTCTACTCAGTGATCAGATGCACAGACTCCAACCTTCTGTACCTCAGGTGAACACCATAAGCACCAAGTACTAGCTATTTTGGACAGTCCTCTCAGCCTCTCCCAAGACCCCTTTCCACACAGTGAAAACACCAAACTACAGAATTAGAAGCAGCACATGACTCCAGGCCAACAATAAGCACTTGAAGAGGTCAACTTTTGATGCCTTTAGGAAGTTTAGGAAGCAGATCAGCCATGTTTTTGCAACTGTAAGGGGAATAGAAGCATCATACAGCCATACACATGGTCAAAAAAGCCCCAAGCTGAGAAAGGACTGGCATCTCTTGGGTATTACCAAGATGTTTCTGAACTACTTGGGTGTCTTCCAGCTGTGTTACACCTGAAAACCACTAGAACAATCCTAGCCAATACAGCAGCTGCTTCACCAAGTATCTGTGACACTAGAGAAAAACTGGAACAATAAAAAGAAAGCTGAAAACAGCATCATCACTTCAGTCACAGAACCCACAGGCTGGATAAGCAGCATGAAGCTATTAAATTGGGCTTTTGCACAGACAAAAATTTTACAAAGCAATGGAAAAGCATTCATCAAGAAATACTACCTGACTTGGGAGAAGCAAATGTAGTCTCCTTGCCAAAGAGACACAGGCACAAGTAATTGTGGAAGAATAACAGCTACTTCACCACGTGCTGAACACCTGCAGATGGATGCAAATGGCAAAGGGTGCTCTGTGGGACCCAACCTGCCACCAAGTAATAGTAACATCAGCAGCAAATAACCCAAAAATAGCTACCAACAGAACTTCTAAGATTCAGGGGGGGAAAAATTAAATGTATATATATATTCTGGTGTATATGCACAGGAAAGAACACGGCAGAAGGTGGCAGAGCACAGCTGCATCTTCAGATGTTTGCTAGAAAGCATTCACATGGGGTAGTTAAACAAGTTGGAACTGGAACCAGCTGCAAAGCTACACACAGCCCATCCTTGCTTTTATTGCAGGAGGTACCAGCTGAACCTGAAAGGCAACTCAGAAGATACCACAGCTAAAAACACAGCTGGGGGCAGAGGTTATGAGGGTTTGTTGACATTCCTTTGGGAGAGACTGGGATGCAGACAAAACTATGAATGTGTGCAACAGACAAAACTGCAATTGTTACCTCAGAGCAACACAGGCTTCCTAAATTGCTGGTGAACAAGGACATCAACCTCAAGATGCTGCCATATGAAAAGGGAGAGGTCACTGAAGCAGAATGTAGGCTCCTGTCCTGTATAGATGTAATACAGTAATTTTCTCAGGGTGCTCTGTGTGCTGCTCTCCAAGCTGAAATTGAAAGAATATAAGAATAAACCCTCTAGGCCCTCATGTTTTACAAGTGTTTGTGTCCATCTTTCTCTCAGGAGCTACTCAAAGAGACAGCAACTCAGTGTTCTTCCCAGTAATGAAGAATGTGATGAGTAAAGGTGAGACACATGAGGATGTGTGAGCAAAGCAACAAAAAGCTGCTGTGAACACAGACAAGACTCCCAAGAGAGGGAAGTAAACCAGGAATGGAACTACTGACCCCATTGTATTTCAATGTCATATTGTTCTAAATGACTACACTGACTTCTGAGAACTAGACAGGTAGGCTTTTCACTACCACAATAGTCACCATTAAAAAAAAAAAATAAAGTGTTTCTGTATTTATAGTGTCCCAAAGTGTGAAGATTCAGAAAAGAAATATTCAGTTACCAAGAGAGAGAAGTCAGCTCCACCACAGCATCACTCCACAACATCAAAAGGTCAAGCTGAACTGGTAAATGATGATCAGCAGAGACATGCAAGTCATTCCAGCCTGGGGAACATCTGGGAAGGCATTGAGAGCAGCCCAGTGAAGCTTCTCTAGATCCACAGCAGTCCCAGTGCTGCTCTCCCAACAACTGAAGAAAGAGCAATGGATGAAAGAGGAGGAAAAAAATGTGCAGCAACCAAAACCTACCTATCTGTAAATACAGCAACTAGAGCTAAAATCAGCTTAACCTCATAGCAGAAGTCCTCAAAGACCCTCCCAAGATTACTACTTTCCTCTGTTATAATAAACCTTCTGCTTCTCTCTACTGTTCTATCCTTCTTTAGGGACAGAGTAAAAACAATGACAGTCTTTAAAGTGCTTGCTCTTCTGCCCAGGGAAGAATTAAGCCTTCAAATGGATTGTAACAGCATCAAATTAAGAGAAGGGGCACTCTGTTCAGCAGCACTGTTTTTGCAGTGGCAGAAATACACCGAGATAGCTGCCTGACAGCTGGGGGACTAACACAGACCATCTTCTAATGGCTACTTTAGTTATATAAAGTTGGGTCTGCTCTTTCTGCAAGGCACTGAACCAGGCCATAGAGTTCCATCCAGGGCTTCTCACCAACATTCTGACCCTAAGGTTTTGAACTGGCCCTTGCTTTCTGCACAGCTGCATTCCTGCATGTTCTGACATCCCCAGCCACTTAGCTGTCTGTCTGCATTCCTGATGCCACAAGCAAATTGTCACATTAACACCTGGGTCAGTTGGAGGAGGTGGACCACTTCTTGCTCTTCAGCCTCTCTCAAGGTATTCCCCCTGAACAAGCACAATCACTTGTTTCTGAGGATGACATTCACCATCACAGAGGCAGAGACAGAAATGCATCATGTACACCCACTCTAATCCAAAAACAAACAAGCCAATAACCCAGCTACATCCTCCATTACATAGCAACACTCTTTAGTCTGCCAACTCATCAAGATAGCCCTCAGTTTATTGTTCTGAGTTCTTTAATTGCCTCAGTGGAGCTCTGGCTAGCCCCTCAGGCTTCTGGGTTCTGTAGGACAAATTATGGAAACCAAATAAACAGCACCAAAGAAAACAGGAAGGGTTTAGTATTTATGCAAAGCCATAAAGATATAAAGGTTTGGGGGAATTAAAAGATGTCCTTCTCTCCAGAGATGTGCAATTTAAAGCAGATCAGATATGGTATGGAAGGTTACAGAGAAAGATATGATAACAGCACAGTGAGATTATAAATCACTCTAATGCCACCTTTACACTCCTTTTACATTTAAAGCATACACTCAAAACATTTCAAGCTGAGTTATTACAGAAGATATTCTATGTCTACCTGAACCATTTCTAAGGTGTTTGTTTTCTCCTGGAGACACTCAAGACCCACCTGGATGTGTTCCTGGGTGACTTGGTCCAGGTGATCCTGCTCTGGCAAAGAGATTGGACTAGATGATCTTCTAGGTCCCTTCCAACCCCTAACATTGTGATTTCTTTTGTTTTTAAGTGCATACACATTTCAGACTGAGCTTCAAGAGGTTGCATTGAAGGCCAACAGACTATAGCAATGCAAAACCTAGCACTAGATTTCTCACTCAGGTTAGATGTGTGCCAGGGAAAATAGGGCACAATATTTCATTAAATTCCATGTTCACAAATTTAATTTACATTTGAGAAAAGTAATAAGTCACACAAATGCATACAGGTATCCACCTAAAATGACTGTGTTTGGAACTCACCTTAATATTGCAACTACTTAAATACTATCACCAATGTGGGCAACACAGGATCTCTGCACACAAACAGAGAAGGATCGTAGTCAAAATGTTTACATTAATTGAAAAAAAGAGGGTGGTGGTGGTAGGGAAATGGTAATTTCATTTCCAAGACATCTAGGGCATTCATTAGGCCATGAAACTCACAGGTATTAATCATGAAAATAAATGTTCCTTGCCCCTAGGTGCGACATAGTTCTTACACAAGAGAAATGACCAATACAACTCTTTCTCCGATCAAATTACTGAAGATGAAATGAATTTTAAAACAATATCCCAGGTGGATTCTGCATTTAGCTACTTAAGAAGAGACTTGGTAAGGACCTCCATTTATTACTTTGAAAAGAAAAGCCAGTTGTTGCCAATAATTAAGGCATAGCCTTGTTCACATGTCACCTTTAAGGTTTTGGAGCTGAAGAACCTTTGAATAATAGGTGGAACCATCTTAGAAAGGCTTCAGCTGGGGGGGGGAATCACATTTAGCTACAGCCCAAAGCTGCTGCTATTCAAGAGTCCAGCAGAACAGTTATTTACCTGGAAAAAAACATGTTTTCTATTTCTAAGTCTAGAAAGAAACCCTTCTTTGAG
This sequence comes from Ceyx melanurus, assembly GCA_024611195.1. Classification (NCBI taxonomy): domain Eukaryota; kingdom Metazoa; phylum Chordata; class Aves; order Coraciiformes; family Alcedinidae; genus Ceyx; species Ceyx melanurus. Next base: position 19,200 of record JANHGL010014503.1, on the reverse strand, counting down.
ACATGAAGAGCACAGCCAGTGACAGCAATCTGCTGCCATGTACCTCAGTGTGATCAAGAATGGCTCTTGGCACATCTGACAAATGCAAGTGGGACTGTTTTCAAACCACATCTGAAGTTCCTAGTGCAAGGATGGGTTTTGTTGAACATCTCAGTAATTACAACACCTCTAATTACTACAAAACTATTAGATTTTCTATTCAAGTCCATCTCAATGAAGTGGCAATTCTGTGGCAACATGATTAATACCTAACAATCAAGTAAATCTCTCACTAATCTGTGTAATAAGTTCAAGAGGTGGATCTTTCCTGCAACAAAAGTCACCCAACACCACCCAGAAAGTCTCAACATGTTCAACTGAGGATCCAAGCACCAAAGATGCATAAGCAACAATGGCAAAATTAATTCAGCCAAACTACTGTGAGTTATCAGATGGTACTGGCTCCAAATTATCAATTTGATCAGAAATATATTTAAATTTAAGCAGAAATATCTTTCTACCTGTTCTGAAGTGTGGTAGAGCCTCACCCCCCCACCATTAATCAGCAGCATGGTTAGGTGACAATCAATATACCCCATTTGTAGAGTGTTACAGGACTAATTATTATATAAAGAAGAAATTATCACTAAAAGAAGTAGTGGTGACAGCACAGAGAATGTTTGTGTGGTCTCCTCAATTTAAAACAAGAAAACACCTAAATGAAAGTCAGGATTTAAAGGTGAAGGACAAAGGATTTAAAACACTGTTCCAAATACAGAAGGAAAAAGACCAAGTGAAACTTAACTTTGAACTTTTCTAGACAATTTAAGAGCAAACTGTAGGATGATCTACAAAATAATTAATTCAAAGATAATTTCTATTTTTATACTATATAGGCATAAGAAGCAGCTACTCCTAAGGGTTTTCCACTTTTGTTAACTTTTAAACTAAGGACAAAAATTTAAAAGGCACTTGAAAAATTATAATCCATCCCTAAATTACATGGTATACAAATGTAAATGTGATCACACCACACTTAAATTCTTTTAACAATACACTATTCTGTTTTCTTCCCCCTGACATTTACAAAATTCATTTGGAGGAGTAGGATATACCTTACAGAGATTAGTGATAAATCATGTATTTTTAATGAATATCAATAGGAGAAACCCCAGGACATAGCCCACCATCTAATTTGATTAAACTGTGCTTAAGGCAACACCACCTCTCTGGCTGGGGAATAGCACTATAATGACTTTGTGAGCATTATTGCAGGCTGTTTTAATGATTTAATGAACTGCCACTATATTTAGTTCAATAGCCTTAAAATGATTAGTGTTTAAGAAAAATTAGCTCACTTTGATCTGATTCTATTTGATAGTAAGTTTAAATAACCTAACCCTTCAAAACACAGTGGAAAAAAAAAATTTCCTAGAATCACAGACAGCTAACTGCTAGAAAACATTACAGCAATCATTAATAACAGTTCATTTATGTTTAGCTACAGCATATGGAATGACACTCATCCCTCAAGATGGGCCACAGTAGCATACATTAAATTGGATAATATAATTTTCCTATGCAGGTGAAAAATGTACTAAGAAAAAAAACCCAACCCACAATTGTTCCAGCAGTAAAGAATTTTAGCTTGTGGGTTCAGAATGTGGTTCTGCTTCTCTGTGATATCCACGAAGATCATCACCAAGGCAGACCAGGAATTGTTGGCCAAGAAATGCTGGTGCCCACTATTGGGATGCATGCTCTAAAAGTAGATGTTTGCATTCCCTGCTTGTATCAGAAAAAAACACAATATTACCATTTGTACTAAGCTGTGGAAGTGGTGAATAAGCAAACCAAGTTTATTATCCAAGTAGATTTTATTTCCATGCTACTGCTTAGATGGTCACTAGCATAATGGGATCTAGAAGCTGGAGAACTGCAGTGGGATTCTGGAGCCCTGGATGCTGCTTAACTGCATAGTCAGTATTAGCAAGTCACATGAATGCACTGGTAAGAAGGGGAAACAAAGCCATTATGCTGGAATTACTGCTGCTGACAGGGAGCTTCAATATTAAGCTAAATTTATAACTGCAGGGCAGCTGATTTTCTAGCAGAAGGCAGAAATGTTTTCCCCCACCCCTTTTGTTACCTTTTTTTTTTCCCTGTGTTTCATCACAAACTAATCCTTTGTTTTTAAGTCTGAAGCAGCTTATCTACCATTTAAAGTGAACTCAAAACTGCTAGGCAGTCCTCTCACCAGTGGAGAAGTGTAAATAAATGTGTTGCCCATCAACCCACTGCATAGCTGGCAAGTGCAACAGTAAATGCAGGAGCTGATCCCATCACTCCCAGCACTCACCTCAGCAGGAAAGTTAAGCACAGGAGCTCAACTTCCTCCAGAATAATTTCTCTGTGGTGTTTATCTAGAAAATATGAGGGTACATCCAGTATCCTCATAGTGCTTTTGCCTGTGGTTGGTTCCTTATGTCCCAGTGCCTGTTCCTGATTTCCAGCCAGCTACCAGGACTGGCCAAAAGCTTTTGCACCAATAGATTTGATTGGATCAGGATTTGGGTTTCTTCCTGCCAAGAGTCCCTTAAAATCAGCAGAATTTCTATTTTTCCAATCAGTTCTAGCATTTGTAGTTTCTTTTGTTCCAACCTAGAAAACACTAAACAGCATTCTGTGGAAGTGACATTTGGCCAAAAAACATGGTTATAAATGTGTTTCATTTTAATAATAATTATTGTCAACTTATTTAATAAAAATATTTGAATATTATATACTTGAACTCATATTTTAGATGAGTGTAATTACTCTTTCTGCTTGGAGTTTCAACATGAAACATGTCAAACAGTTCAACAAGGCATACATTGTCCAAATGACACTCACAGTACTGAAACACTGGAAAAAATGAATTAATTTTCCTGTCAAAAGCTACAAGAGATTGACATAGTCCCATGAAACATTCTGATTTCCACTAAACTGCATTTTCTAACAGAAAACTGTTCCATAAAAAAAAAAAAAAAGCCAGCTCTAATGTGCCTGAAGACTATGCAATTAAAAAAGTTTCTAAATATAGCTTTAATCATGGCCGACCCCAATCTTCTCTGAAGTCCTTGCCCTCTAGGCCATCCCAAAGGGATGGGAACATCCAGTAACAAGCCAAAAGTCTCATGACAGTGTATTGACCCCATTTGATATTTATCTCTAGCCATTTGCAAGAGCTTCCCAGGAGCTTAATTAAGCTCATTCATTTCCACCAAATGTGGCATCCTAGAAAATATCAGACTTTCCTTTGATAGATAGTCTTATGGGACCTGAGGTGTCTCTCAGGTTATTTGACAGAGTAGTTTCATGAAACAACTTCTCCAGTCCCTCCCCTCCCTAGCATGGAGCTGAAATAACACAAGATTGTGTCCTGGCCAATGCAGACCACTCACTACAAACCTGGAATATCCACACACATTTACCAATGGAATCAGTGATGCAAAGCCACACAATTATTCTGGGTCTTTAAGGGAAAAATTAGCAGGAAAAGCTGTTGCATCAAGAAAATATTTGAGAAGCAAATAGGGCAAGTCTTTCTACACTGCCATGTGAATTTGGCTCAAATTATCATCTTATAATCTACATATTTTTAAATAATAAATTATCAGCATTGTTTTTTAGTTGTGCTGGATCTGGCAGCCTTTTGCAGGACAGCTTTGTGAAACAGAGCCCATCTGAGGACACACCAAGTCTTCCACTAGGAGAAAGGATGCTGCAAAGCTTTGGAAACTATTCAATACTAATAAGAAATAAAGGGCTTATATTCCTCTACATAACAGGTAACAATAGTCTTCCTGCTTTCACCTGTTCACATGCTTGACTATCTATTTTTATATATTTTTTAAAGAGAATCCAGAGAAATTTCTCCCTCAAATAACAGGTAAAATTGATCCTTCATTAGAGCAAAATAACACACCTAAGAATTATTAATAATACTTAAGAATTGCTTCAAGTTTTTTTCTGTTGTTGTTTGGTTGAGAAAGTCCATTATCATTACAGGATGGAAAGAGTGAAATTCAGTATCCTGTAAAAACCTTTTCCTAATATCAAATAAACTGATTTTTTTCAAGTCTTTTACTAACAATAATAAATAAACAACAAAACCTGCCTTCCATTTATTTCAATTTACTTCACACTAAATAATTCAAGCACAAGGTACATGATTAAACTTTGTGCATTACATTTTTCCTCTCACAACTGTTTTCCTTTACCAAGCTGCTTCAGTCTAGTGCATGCTCTGCTGAACCAGTGCTAATAGAACAATATTTTCATTTCTTGCCTATAATTTAAGCACTTCATTTACTCTGGAATCTTGGGTCACAATTCCATTGATATTATATTTGCTTCATTTGCCTTTAACATACTGAGGCTGTACCAAGGAGTCCAGGCACTCCCTGTGAATGAGAAGCATTTGGCCCCCAAAATAGTTCTATCAGTCCTCATTTTTCCATCTCATTTAGCACCTTGTCTGCTTTTTTATGCATATTGAACACCAGTTTCATCTCAGCTGTGCTGCCACACTTACACTACATCTAACTTGAAAACCACATTTTCATCTTGGGGTCTTCTACTTCATCCAACACCTCAAATAGAAGTGTTTTTTCCTCTTGGTGTTCAATCATCATCTCAGTGCTGTAGCACAAATACAGATCTCTCTTCTCTGGTACATGGAACTGTAGGATTTTCAGTGTTCTGGGGTTACAGGGAAGCATATTTATCAAATAGTTTGCCTGAAACAAACAGCCCCCACATCAATATTAAAACATTTGACTAATCTAAGGCTTTGTATTCCAGTCAGCAAGAAATTAATTGCATCTAAAGTGTTGCCTAAACATCTTTTTGTAGTACAGAACACCACACAAGCTTTCTGTAAGTCCAGCCACAGAAGTCAGAAATAGAATCTTTTCTTTCTACAGAAAGTTCTGAATAAAAGAAAAGCTTAATGGATATAAAGTAGCTTGTCTTACCCTTGATATTTTGCTAAATATTTATTATTAGACTTACACAAATTCAAAGCAGCAAGATCAGACATTCATGCAAATGAATATATTTGAGGATGAGGCCATCTAAAAATCACCAAGCTAGTCACAGAATCAGCAGGTATTGAACAGCTTCAGGGAAACTCAGCCATAAGTATTTATTTACAGCAATACTGCTGCCCCAGAGCCCAAAAAGAGCATTTAAAAAAAAACACCACTAAGCACAATTTCCCTCCCCTTTCAAAAAAAACCCCAAACAAATAAAACCAAAACCAACCAAGAAATACACACACACACAAAACAAAACACACACACACACCAAAGAAAAAACCCCACAGCACCAAAAAACACAACCCACACATTTGTTTTGGGGTTGTGGGTTTGGGTTATTTTTGTTTTTGCAATTACTCATTATTTCAGGACACAATGTGGGTGCAGCAGACCAAACTACTTCTGAAAGGAAGGGGGTGAGAAATAGAGCAAGAGAAGCAATTTTGCTGCTCCAGTTCTTGGCCCCATACCTACAAAAATAAATGACTTGTGGACAGCTAACCTAGGGTCAGCAAAGCTTCCACTATTAAGCAGTTCCAGCTGGTAGGGATTTCCCAATTCCCCACTTACAGGAGTTTATCAAATTGCTTGTTTAAATTCATGCAGATCTGGGATTCAAAATAGAGATTTTAGAACAGCAGCCCTACTGTACCATGACAAAAAAAAATAGTATTCACTCCAGCTACAAGTTAATGGGAACACCTCCAAAAGACTCTGTGCTTCCTACTTGGTGCTTTCTGGCACAAAGCATACAGAGAAATAATCAAAACTTCAAGGAAAATGGGAGCCAACCTTATTCTGTCAACGTTGACCTATTTTGTTCAGGTCTAACAGCTCAAAAAGCTACAAATGTTGTGAAACGTGGGTTGTAAAACTAACACTCCTCAATTATTTTGTTGGCCAGACAGGCAAACCTGTCATTTGCCAAGGCATCACAATCCAAGACAGTAAACTTTATCAACTCGGGGGTCATGAGAAAATGGCCACAGGTAGAGCTTGCTAACCTTTACTAGGTAATTTTTCAGAGTTATCTTCCAAAAAAAGCATAAAAGCATAGAAGAGATGTTATCTTGGACCTCTCTTTATTGTAACATGGATGAGATTCCCTATAAAACCACTTAGGAGTTGTTGTGTCTTCCTCAGCACAAAGTCAGATCAGTAAAACATCATCTCCACTGTGTCAGAAATTAGACATCACCTCTCCTTTCAGAGACCAACACATGATTTCTCATTCCTCTCTGGCTTAACTTCTCTTGCCACCCACTGTACTAACTCCAAAAGCACTTCCCTGCTTCATTTCTCACTTCATACAAGATTTGCACTAATACTTGAAGTAAGAACCAAGCCAAGAGTTCCAGAACTCAGTCTGCATTTTCCCAAATGGCAAGAATCTTTTGAAGTTTTGCTCTTACCTGGGAGATAAGTTGACCCCCAACCAGGAAATTCCAGCTTATGTTCATCTTCTGGGCAGTATCAGATGAGCAGTTTCTGTGGGATGAGTTAGAAGAAGAGATTAATGTCTCTCCATTCTCCTAATCCAGTTTTGTCCTTAAAGTTTTGCACTACATGCATTGCAGGTACAAGCTCAAAGGCTGTTTTCACAGCTCCCTGTCTTTCCCTCAAGTATTTTGGGTTTTTTTTCCTCCCCTTTAAATGAAACCAAGGTGTACAGGAGCATGGTTTCAAGTGAAGCATGTCCAACAACCCATGTGTCAATTTGGCTATGAATTTCCAAGCAAATCCTGATAGTTTTGGTACCAATTTTGAACTCTGTACAGAATCAAGTTCAAATTTACTATCATTTTCATGCTGATTTCTACTTAAATTGGAGCCCATTAGAAAAATTATCCCTCGTGTTGTCCAAAGTTATGGATTAAAATAAGAATTGGGCATATGAAGCTTCTTTTTGGACCTTAAAATTTTCATGAGCTGCAAAACACCAGATCACTGCTGGCTCATGTTCAAGCAGGAGAAAGTTAGCAGAGAGTTGTGGACCCAGTTTATTCTAGAACTGGACAGACAGAATCATTAATAACATTAAATGTTATTTACATTAACACAGTGGTTTCCCTCCCTGGAATTAACCAGAGCATGGTGTTGACATAAAACAATTGTCATCCTGACTTCATAGTGAAGTCAGATAAAGGACCAGAAACACTGGATCCTCCAATTCAATTGGTTAAACATGAAGTGGGTCCCTAATTGAAGCATTTTACTGCATCAGGCTGGTGCAACAGCATATCCTTAGATTCTTTACCTTCTTGTTAATTTAAGTTTGTTCTCCTCAGGAATTGGATTCCTGTCTTTACACAACACCTGGTTGCTGCTATATTCTCTTGTGCTGTGAACTAGCAGAGGTTTTAGATATCTTTTGTTTCCCTATCATCAGGTTGGTTTTGTGTCTCCCCAGCTGTTTCAGCAGTGTTTGGAACAACAGACCTTTCACTGTAATTAAATTCTTACCAAAAAAGACTTATACTGCTTGTGTTTATCAGTGCTAGCTGAGCCACAGGATGCAGGATTCACTCCATGTTACCCCACAAATTATTATTCCTAGCTGTTTGTATGGCCTGATCAATAGCTCCCTACAGCCACAGAAAACCCTTCCCTTCTCCTGCACATTTTGGAACCTGGTCTGACACAGAACAGTGTCAAGGACAAGAAGAATTTATGTAAATACTGTGTGCAAGGCTCTTCTTACTCTTCCCATACCTGAAGCTGAAATAACTGAACTGCCCAGTTCTCTGGACCACAGAATGTCTGGGTGCAAGACACATATTCCCAGAAAGTTTAAAGCCAAACAGCAAATTCAGCAGTCAAAAGCATCTCAGAGTTGCTAAGCTGCAGCACAATAAACCAACTCCAGAAGCAGATACTGGTTGAAACTCACTGTAATTGTCAGAGAGAATCACCAGGAATAAGGGGACTGCTCAAAGAGCACCCTAAGGTCCACTGTTTGCTAGTGAAAAACACACTGAAAACAAGTGTACAAAGACAGGACAGACCTTTTGGAGAAGCATACTAAGATTTGTGATGCTGAAAAAGAAATAATTATTTGTTAACTTCAAGAACAAGCTTGAACTGCAGCAAGGTTCACCTCTAGGTTTATGTCCCTCAGTTGCAAACTCACTTCACATCAAGTGCACAAGTCAGCTCACTGAAGCTAATTTTTCTTCTTTTTTTGCAGCTAAATATCTCACACTACCTCCTACCTGTGCAAAAATATGTTCTGAACATGACCACATTTCTACCACAGTAGAAAAAAACAATAATGAAGTGAAAAAATTCCCCTCTCTGCTCATTAGTAATCCTAAAAATGGTGATACTCCACATAGGAGAAGAATATTGGCAGGCAGAAATTCCATAAATGTATATTCAGTCACTTAAGCAAAGAAGCAAATAGATCATCTTGCCTCTGTGTTTTCTGTCCACCTTTTAATTCTTTTGCCATGTTGTTTTTTGGTTGGTAGATTAATTACAATTCTTTTATTCCTAGTCAACAATGACTACAAATCACACTTAGTAAGTTTCTTCCTTATACTTACAGCTGATTTTCTATATTATTTTTTTTTCCTGTTCCTTCTCTTCATTTCAATTTAATCCTTTGCAAATACCCAGGCCCAAGTCTCTATAATGTCTACACTACCAATTTAAAGCATAACAGGCTGGAGTATGATGGAAATATTTAACTCCAAATTAACCTCCCACCCTGGCTAAGTGGAGATATGAGGAGCACAGAAGTGCTTTATGCCAACTCTTTTCCTTCCATTAACATGAGAAAACTGTCAGTGTAAACACTGCCTATTTTTCTGCAGCTTAATGCCTACTTTTAAACTTAAATATCTGCTGCCTTGCACCCACCTCCCTCAAGTATAAATGACTACAGTTGGAACTGCAGAAAGATCACCAAGATGTTTTATTTTATTTAGAACAAATTCTATCATCTTAGGGTAGATAGAAGTGTTTATTTGCATTAGCTAAGGTGAATTTCAAAGATAAAGAAATTATTCTTTAGTCAGAAGAAAACCTATATAACTTCAGATATTTTTCTTAATGTAGTTCATGTTTGCTTACCACTAGTCAACTCAGAATATTAATAGTAAAGCATATTAATTACCATGTACAGGAAGACAACCTAATCATAAGGACTAAAACAAATATTTTCTTCGTTAGAGAAAAAAAATATTACAAATACTTGAGATGCAGTGTAAAAATCTCTTATAAATATGAATAATCAGCACCAGTTTAAATCTGTTTATTAACAGGTTTAATCCTCAAGTGCTCAGGCAAACTCTGAGGTGAACATCTTTGTTGACATCTCAACATGTAAACTTGAAATTAAAACCAACATCCTTTTCTATTTGCACAATCCTTCCTGGGTTTCCTCCAGTCTCAACAAGTGTGAGCTAGACAGAGCAGAATTAATTTCTATATTTCCAAAGGTATATCCAGATTAGCCATACAGAAGGATTTCTCCAAGCATGCAGTTCACCCAACTACTGCTTGGCAATTTTCATGGATATTTTGAGCAATGCTCTATATTAGATTTAACTGACAGTTGTGGGGGTTCCTATGTAGCCTTACATACAAAATGTGCAGTGGGCATTTTCATCGATTAATAAAAGCTTTGGGTAAACCTTATGAGAAATATATAAAGCCTCTATCCACAAAATAAGATTAAATAAGTCTCAAATCACTTCTGATATTTAATATTCCATCTGTTGTATTTGCTTTGGCTAAGGATTGTCAACGTGAGCAATTTCTGCTCTACCTAAATGACAGGTCTAACTATTAACACTTATTTTATGACTTATTTTTCATCCATCTGAAAAAGCAAGAATGCCCCCTTTTGACAATTCCATATATTTCCCCTGTGAGGCCAGGAGAGGGAGTAGTAGGTTGTATTTTTCCCCAGAAAAATCAACACTCTGGATGGCAAGTATTGTATTCATTTCCCCATCAGACAACGATCACATCCTCTATTCATTATTACTTTAAAATAAGCCTATGGAGAGATGGTTTTAGGAGATTTTTTTCTGGCTTAGAAAAGAAAAAAAAATGCATTTTGAGAGAGAAGCATCTGCCACAAATCAGATTTCAGAGTAACTACACTGGAAAGAAAATAAATCTTATATATTGATGTGTGGAAAGATCTGCAGGGGTCTGCTCAGGTTACTCTCTGCTCACCTTTCTGAAGGCACAACAAGCCCAGATCACCTGTGATCCTGTAACTCTGCAGGTGCTGGCTAAAGCATCATAGTAAAAGTCAAATAAAAATAGAAATTCTACCTTTCTGCCTCTAGTTCTACAAATATGAATTCAAAAAGCCACAACGGGTTGGGTTTTTTTCCTAGATTCTCACCCAAACCGTTTCAAATTGTGCTTCCTCTGAGAGGCAAAGGTGTTTAATTGCATTGGTATTTAATTAACATGCACCAGTTTTATGACAGTGATGTTTTATTCTGCTGAAAAAACACAAATGGTAAACAAGCAGCATGGAGTGACAATTAAAACTGCAGTTTGGAGAGGAAAGTCAAACCTGGAAGAAACAAATCAGGAAGATTTAAAACACAACAAACAACTCAAACCATACACCACCAGTGTCAACTTACAAATGCCAAAGAAAGAAATTTGCAAAATCCTTCTGAGTACTCCTGAGGAAGAGAAGCCTTTCTCTCATGAAAGAAAGATTACTGCATGAGTGTGGAAAAAAAAAATGATTTGGCTGACTTACAATTTCAGGGTTTGGACCATCAGATAAATTTTCACTAATAGCCCTGAGTTACTGGGTTTCAAGTGCTTATGAGGTCAGTATGGCTTGTTGCAATCCAGATACCATATTTTCCAAGACCTGCATGGCTATTTAGCCACATAGCTCCTATTAAAGCTAAATTGTCTTAAATAAAGGAGTCATTGTGTGTCTAACTACCCATGCAGCTCCTTGAGAAATGTTAAAAGGCTACCTTCACATTATAGTCTCCTCTCTTCCATGAAGTAGTGGAGGGAAGAATCATCCTTCTCAATACTGCCTTCAAACTTCAGTTTTTCTGCATTACATTACTGGCAGAGGTTTTACTCACATAAAAATCACTCTTCAGTGCTGCAGAGGTACCTGACATGGCTGCAATGAAACTAGCCAAGTTGGATTACAGATGCAGATTTTCACCAGCTGATGATACTAAATTTCAGTGACAAGATCTACAAAACTCTGCAACAGGAAGAAAAGGAAAGTGGCTTGTAAAGCATGGCATTGAATGCAATATTTGTGAACCATCATGCTCAACACCTTGTTGGGTTTTATCATTATTATTTTAGTGTGATGTGACAGCTCACAGATATTTTTAAACTGTGTTTTGCCCACTAAATTTCTTCACATTCTACAGCATATTATACATTACCTATAGGAGGCAGTGTTCCAAAAACCAAGGATTTAATTATAGGAAATCTTTCCCATCACTTCATTTTTTTGCTTTTTCCCTCCTATTTGAAAACAGTTAAAGAATAAGCCACAGGTTTTTTAGCAGAATTTGAAGACTCAGTTCAGGTTGTAGTGGTACCACTTCAAGTTGGACTTTGCTCTATATCAAATCCTGTTCAAGTTGAAGCAGTCTGCTCCATAAGTGACTTTCACCTGATATTTTTGGCAGTAAAGCTGCTGTTTTAAAGCAGCCTTTCTTCTTCCTGGTATTATCAAGATTTTTAGTTTCCTATGTAAAAGTCAATCTGTACTGTTTCTACTCCTGTTTAGTGTAACCAAAAGTTTTGTTTTCTTCTTTTGAAAGCACACAAGTAGCACATTTGAGTCTGTTTCCAGTTTCCTAAAAAGAGGGCTGTGATCAGAGATAACAATCATTTTATGAAAGATTAATAAAATTAATTTACATCAGTTCTCCTGCCTCCAAAGACATTCACTGCTATGCTCCTCTGATCACTCTTTTTTTTAGTAAGGATATTATTCCTGTTTAAAGAATGCATTACTGGAAGCAATTTTCAAAGAGCCTTTTCCTACTGCATTTAGTGTGTTTAGCATTCACTATCAGCTCTGGGATTCACCAAGAACTCAGAAAAGTCTGCTCTCATTCTCCATCAAAGATTAGAAAATATAGGTGTTTCTATAGTTACAAAGAACAGGCTTCTTTATCAAGAATGAACTCTGCTTCACTGAAATTAGATTCTCCTTATCATTACTTACAAATTCTCAAGATCATCTAGCCAGCATTAGCAGGATTCCACCAGTGACTATGCAACCAGCATTTCACACACTCCATCTCCTCCCAGGAAAGCAAAGGCTTTTATCTGTTACCAACCAAGAAATATTCACCAGGCTGAAAATCTACTGCACACCTTTTGGAGAGTTATAGGGCTAGAAGTAAAGGCTGAAGGTTTCTTTTCTAATCCTTTTCAAGTTCCACACTTCAGATCATCAGGCAACTCTCCAATGCTGTTAATTATAATACAGCATGAAACTAGCAATAGGAAAAACTATTTTTCTCAATGTAGGTGAAGGTAATTAATACTTTTATCTTCCTCTGTGCTCCATTGATGAGGTACATGAAAGGAGAAATAAAATGAATTCACATATAGTTTAAGAAAAATGAGTCTATAAAACTGCAGTTCCAGAAGAGAGGTATGGCAGTCCACTCATTCAGTGAGACAGAGAAGACTCCTACATGAGAAATAAAATAAAATAGAGCTGCAGGGTAGTAGTTCCAGATCTGTTTCCATGTTATCACTTTAGATCCAGCCTTTAGGAAAAAACTTCACTCTAAATTTACATTCTACCTCATGCCATTATATGACAGCAATGTTTGTACAGCCTAGTTATTAATCAATTATTTGGCAAGTAGATTCTTCCCACAGCCATGACTTACTAAGGGTGGAGAATACAGACCATACAAAATCTAAATACCTCATAACATTATTTATGGCTCCAAACAAAAATAATTTTACTCGCTGCTTTTTGACTAAATACCAGAAATAAGAAATTCCTGCTCCAAATGACAAAGCACACAGACTTCTTGTTCAGGAGTGAACTCAGCCATCCCAGAAGGGGATTACTATATCTAGCTAAAAACCAATTGAATAAGAGCTCCTCCAAGAAAACAGAGTGCTTCAAGGTTGGAAAACTTCTAGCAACAAATCCCTACTGAATCAATTTTCAATCTTGGGGAAAAAAATAAGACAGTACAACTGAAATCTTCCCAGCAATCTTCTCTGTGAACATGTACTTATTACATTGCTGCAAACAGCAAGTAAAAGCAGGAAAGCTTCTAGACTAAAATGAAAATTATTAATAGAGACCAAATATACTTGATTTAAGAGGAACTAGGTGGATGAAATTACAATAAAGACAAATGTGTGACTGCTACACATACAGTCAGAATTTGTGTTCTCCCACAGACTATGGGTTTACTCGCACAACTGCCATTTTCTTTTCTTACAACATAAAGAAAACCATAAACCAGGAGTGAGTTACATTTATACCACCTGGTAACCCTTTGCATTTTAGTAGGCTTGATGTACCTGAAAATGAACCCTGTATTCAGAAGCTCAAAGCATCCACTGCCATGAACATTACAACCCTCTTTTCCACTGTTCACTTCTGTTCATCTCTTGCTCTTGCTTTTTACTTTCACTCAATTTTTACCTGCAGCTGAGAGAATACATAATAGAAGTGTTAGAAGAATTAACATAACTTGAAGCACTTTCATATATGTGCTTGTGATGTTGATTGTCCCATGTTTGCCAGTCAAAGCAAGAGTGATTGGTTATTCACATCCATATGACAAACACAGATACACATGAATCCTAAAGGGTAGTTACATACTACATAATTGTAATAACTTTCTTCTGCAATGCTCCTTTCCCAGATTTTTCAGTCCACTACTTATCACTCTCCTTTGCTTCAGTTACTATACTTTTTCAGTTAGGTTAAAAAACCATTTAAGTCAACATTACCTCCACATTTAAACTGAACATATCACTTCCCCTCATTAAGCACCTATTCAAACAGAAAAGACCAATTATATTTGGTTTACTTTATCAAATGCAATGAAGAAGCCACATGAGAAAAGCACCAGGCTGGTTAAGTGCCAAAGACACAAAATTCTAACAAACATGAGTTCTAGCTGTATCTGTATTCCTCCAGCTTCTCTCCAACTACTCTGTATTTTTTACTTCAGAAGAATTCACATTTACAATCCAATTGACTATTTTTTTGACAGATGTTATCACACAAAAGGGTAAGGAAAAAAACCCAGCACACCTCAGCAAGTTTTTACTACAATGTTAATGGATATGAAAATTTCTCCCAATTGACAGAATTGAGATGTGTCAGTAATTATTGGTATCCTTTCCTCTCTTTAAAGTTTCCCTGCAAGAAGCAATCAGAATTATATACAATCTCTGCATGAAACTAATGAATACATGACAAAGAAGACTCCTCAACGTGATAAGAGCTAGGGCATCAGGGATATTAGCATCAAGCTTTAATGCCCCAAAACAGTCTCCCAGCCACGTACAAACTATAAGGGAACAAGAACAAATACCAGTGCTGCACAACACCACCTGTCTGAGGTGCCCAAAATAAAAATAAAGACCAAAGCAGAGATTAAATAGGTTTGTTCTCCTCCTCTACCAAGAAAGGAAATAAAAGTTTCTGCTTTCTATGTAAAGCTATTAATAATAATAAAAAAAATACAGCACATTCATCTGTAGACACTTCCATTCAAATCAGACAAAACACTTTATAAACATAAAGAAGTTACACCTCTTCAACACTCAAAATATTAGTAGTGGAGGGTAGTTAACACATTAGATTTGAGCAATACCTTCCCAGCAACTATTTCCAACTTAGGCTTTCTGAACCAACACCTACAACATAGTATTTTTTCCTTCTTCAGGTGTTAGACAGCAGAGATGACTACTCTTGTAATTTAAGATATCTATGTAACAAGTGCACTTCCCACTCCACTTTCCTTCCCAAAAGGAGCCACTTCAAAGGTAAATCACAATGGCAAAGAGTTTAATGCACATGATACCTTTGGTATAAATTAATATCTCCAACATGCTGTTGCTGTAGCTGATTCATGCTGGGGGTATCACATGAGGCTTTTCTAAGGTCAGAGGAAATCGCTGTATGGAAAAAAAAATAAGAGGAAAAGCAGATGTGTATTTGGACATGATTAAAATAAATAGTGTAGGAAGTAGTTGGAAAAGCAAAAGCATCCTCAACAACCTCAGCTATCACCTTGTTAGCTCCTAGACAGGCAAGGCTGTGCCCAAGTATCACGAAGCAGAAGAACAGAGTCCTTTAGATGGCTGCCTGGGGTAATCAAAGTCGAAAGTAGCTGGAAATAGCACTGCCAGACGATTACAAGAGAGCTGGTTGTAAATTTAAACACCATTTTGATTCATTAATCTCCAACAGCTAAAGACAAACCTAAAGCAAAATTAACATGATTGTAAACTAAGCACTCGTATCCTGTGGCTATTTTTTGGCCTGCTGAGAAAGAATGAGCTGATCAAAGAAAGACACTTCATTGAGAGCAGAGAGATTAGTGCTGCTTCAGAGAGCTCACAGTTAGTGCCCAGCAACTAACCTGTTTTAGAAGCTGGTAACACTGTAATTAATCTTAGCTTCAATTTGAAGTGAAACGAGAAGCCACCCCTCCATCTCCTGATGACACTGCACCTGCCCTACAAGCCATGGCAAGTTTGTCATTTTTTGTTGTTGCCCAGTTGCAGAGCTATAACCAATTTATTTTGCCCACTTTACTAAGGGCACAAGCATCCAAGACTTCCCTGGGCAAGGAAGTCTGTTTTGCTCCTGGCTCCACGTACAGTGGCAAATGAAAATCCTACCAAGCAAGGGCAGTTAAACTCAGAATCCACTCAACTGTCAGTGTGAGGAGCCAGTAGCCATGAGAAATAAGCTCTCCTAAAAAGAGAAGCAGTGGAGCAAGAGCACAGTCCCAATGTCAAGCCCTCCAGGGCAAGCTTGGGGTCTCAGCAGCAGCAGTTAGAACTGAATTAAAAGATGAAGGTTTTATGCATTTACATTTTTGAGTACCTTGTTAGGTTAGCAATATTATAGAATTATGTCCCTAAATAAAATTCAAAGGAAAAAAAAACAAAACACCACACAAAAACCAAAACACCATCATAAATTACTAAAACAAAAGCCTTCAACCACTGCTTGTTCAAATTCACCTAAGTGAAATCTTTCTTCAGCAACCCCACTTGCTACTGTTCACTCATCTCTTACCATGTATCTTCCCACTATGTGATAGATTAGTGAATCTTGAGAACATTCATTACAAAATACAGCTTTTCAGAAAGGAGTTATGTTCTTTTCATCTGATTTTCATCAGGATCTAAATGTATATATATACAAATTATTGCTGATAAAGTCTTTCTACAGTGAAATATGGTTCCTTACACAGATAAGACCCTCTGCATTTGTAAGAAAAATCCAAAGTCTGACTAAATATTTTTTTTTCTGATAAATTTCTCTTATGTGGATCATATTTTAACATCCTAGAAATATTTTCTCCTTAGAAATCTCACCTTTCATCCAGATTTTGAATGTTGAAGCAGAAAGGTTGAGGTGTAATAGTTGCTACATACCTTTTCACACATAAGCCTCTAGCTCTTCCAAAACTGCCTTCAAAACTTTCATTCTCCTTTAATCTTTAATAGGAGTAATTAAGCACTTTGCCAAATAAAATATTATAAAAATCTTTCTGGACAAGGATGCCTTTTTCTTTTTTTTTTTAATGGGTTACAACACAATTCATGTCAGAAAAAGCTACAAAACCAAGAAAACTGTAAAATATCACACCTTTTCAAATATTCACAGAGGCACAGTGCTTAACATGACTCCAGCTACACACTCCTTCATAAATATCAGCTCCCTAGAGACATTCCACTTAGCAAAAGAACTCTCCAAACAAACACAGACAGCAGTGCCAAAAGGTCAGCTGATAGATAGCACGTGTTAAAGCACAGATCTGAGCATAGATTCCTTCCCTACTGAGAGGAGAACATCATCAATCGAGATTTAAGCTAGTTTAAAATGCTAGGGAACTACTCTATCAGAAGATAGTTTACATAAGAAGCAGCTTATCTAGATAATGTACAGATTTCAGCTGAAAAATATTGAAATAAATCACCTCAGTCTTTCTCCTCACATGTTCTCTTGCCCATGGGTCAATATTTCTGTTCACGTAGCTACATGATCAGATACTACCTGGAAACAAACTCTTCTTAAGTTCTATACTTTCTGAAACAGAGTATGTTTTAGCTACTGCTACACAAATATCATCGAAATTAAGTAGTTAGACTGTAATAATGATATGTTAAAAATAGTTTTACATGAAGAACTGAGAAACAACTTCTTTTTTTGTGTTTTTTGCATGGATTAACCAACCTAAGCAGTCTCAGTTCTGTCCTCCAAGGAACTCTAAAGTGTCTCCAGTGGATAATAAAACAAAGTAGAATCTATAAACTCGAGAAACACAAGAGGAACGGTGCTGAAATGCATCTCACAAACCTTCCTAGCTGTCCATTTATTAACAAAAATAAAGGGTTCCTTTATTCAAACTCCAGCAGCTACCAGGGCTCACAACCTCATAACCTCACTTCTCCCTCACTAACACCCTTTATAGCCAAGCCACTCCTTGCCTTTTCTCTTTAAGTGATGGAAGCAATCAAGTCAATTAAGCTTGTTTAATCTTAATTTGCATTGAACGTCAGAATTGCACCTGGGAAAAAAAAAAACCAACCTGTTTTTTTCCTCAAGGTTGCAGGTGATTTAAAGTATTACCACTAAAACCCTCCCCATCACACCTGTAGGCAAGTGCAGCTACCATAGCGATGCTAAAGCACTAAAGATTAATTTTTTTTAGGTTAATTGACTATCTAAACTCGGGGAAAAAAATCAAGGCAGGGGTTTTCCTCCCGCAAATTAAGACGGTATTAATCTGAGAAAAAAGAAGAGCAAAGCAGTGTACACACAACAGGCTTTATGATTCTAGGACCACAGTAGTGTTGCAAAGAACATAACATGATATAAAATATCATTTTAACATAAAATGATAAAGAAAATCGTGATAAACTTCTGAAATACAAAGGGCACGGCTGGGGTTTAAAACAAACTCTCAAGAAAGTTGCTTGAAAGTAATCTCAATTTCAATATTTTCAATTTCAAATAATTGGGGGTTTGTTTGTGTTTTGGTTTGTCTGGGGCTTTGTGTTTGTTTCTTTTTGTCTGTTGCTTTACTCGTAAGATTTCTTGCACATTTCAAAGACTCTAAAGCGTTAGCACAAATATTGCCGTGCAAATAAGAAATAAAGTAAATTTTATCTCTCTGTAGCAGGGGGTTATTTGAGACGTGTAGGAAAGTTTCTCCTTCTAAAAGTACCTTCGTAAACTTTGGGCTTCTTAGTTTGCTGACATTTCAGGACAAATATTTTTGTTTCTTCCAAGTGTCTTACATTTTTTACTTCAACAAAAAGCACTAGGAATAATTCAGAAAGTGCAGAATTATCTCAGTGCTCAACTGGAAGGAAGGTTCTGATGTTGGCAAGACGTCAAAGCAGCAGAGAAGCAAACTTGAGTTCCAAGCATCTATTAAGCTTCACAAGAACGTTTTGCTTTCCACTTTCTGCAGGCTCGAAGGTGAGGGGGGGAGCTCAATACCACTCAGAATTATTCTAACTAACCCCGAAGTCTTTTAGTGGCTGTAATACTCAAGATGTGCTTGCCCAAAATGCGATGGCGGGTGCTCCCAGCTACCTGCTTGATGAGGTGCGTTAAATCCTCTCGCTTCTAGAAGTCCAGCGAGCCTTGGCTTGCTCTTCAGCACATACTGGATGAGAATAATGCCATTTCTGGATGAGAATAATGCCATTTCTGCCGTATTCTCTCTTCTGTCTCTGAGGGGGGATGTGAGGTGCGGGGTGCGGTGGGATCCCCCTCAGTCCGCTCCTCAGCGGCGGGTCCCTCAGCACCTTCCCCCCCCCCCCCCCCCCCCCCGGGCCCCGGGGGGGGGGCGGGCCCCTGTTTCCCCCTCCCCCCCCCCCCCGGGGGGAAAGGACGCCCCGGGGTCCCCGGGGGGGGATTTCCCCCGGGATGGGG
>JANHGL010014502.1:0-39422 GCA_024611195.1 Ceyx melanurus | reverse complement strand
CATTAATGAAGATATTAAACAGTACAGGTCCCAGTACAGACCCCTGAGGGACACCACTTGTCACTGTTCTCCATCTGAACATTGAGCCATTGACCACCACCCTCTGGATGTGACCATCCAGCCAATTCCTTATTCACTGAACAGTCCACACATCAAATCCATATCTCTCCAACTTGCTGAGTAGGATGTTGTGGGGGACTTGTTTGCAGATGTTAAGCCAGCAGGTTGAGGGTGATTCTTCCCTTCTGTTGACATTTGTGGGATGACATTTGAATACTATGCCCAGTTATATCTCAATACAACAAAACAAAATATAGAATCGGGCACAGGAAAGGGCCACAAAAATTGTCAGGGGACTTGAGCACACAATGTACAAGAAGAGACGTAGGTGTGCTCAGATTTAATAGATAGCTGAGGGGAGATATTATAGCTGTTGGAAGCTACCTACCTAGTGGGATGATATGGAGAAGATGGAGTCAGACTATTCTTGGTGGAGGACAAAGAAAGAATGAGTGGCATCTGTCAAAAGAAAACAAAAGGAATTCAAATTATGGATTAAGATTTTTCTTTCACCATGAGGGTAGATAAACACTGCAACAGGTTGCCCGTGGAGGCAATCGACTTTAACAATTTACACATATACAGTTGTCTCATCCCACTTGGTGGACAATGAGGGAGGTGAATCTTTGCTATCCCCTGAAAGTGTCTGTCCCTGCACAGCAGGGCTGCCAGGGCAGCAGTCACAACAATGACTCCAAGGAACAATAACAAGCCAATTTATTAGTTCTTCCTAGTGAAACAATCAACAAACAGTACCGATAAAGACTTACGTTCCATAGGCAATAGATTTACTGTGTGACCAACTTTAGAGAGGAAAAGAAAGAAAGAGTTATTAGAAAAGAGGAAAAGAGAGGGGGAGTGAGAGAGTGGGTGAGAGAGAGAGAAAGAGAGAGATAGAGAAAGAGAAAAGGTTATCACTACCCATGGATCCAATGACTTCTCACTGGAGCGGTCTAAATGTTCAGTTCTTCAGTGGTGGGTGCACACCAAACATTATTTTCCTGTCTCTTTTATACCTTCGTGATATCTGGGTGTCATTCCCAACTTCCACAGGAAGTGGTGTTGATTAGTATGAACCCTCATGAGCCAGGACAGGGTGGAACCTGACATCATCCTCCCCCTTAACACAGTCAGCTGAAACACTTAAAGAATTAAGAGATTCCTGCCTAGAAAGGACTCAGCTGTTCCTTTTGTTAAATCCTATCTGCAAGGAGACAAAGCAATGACAAGCAATCAACACCTTTCCTCTTCCAAACAAGTCTTTCCAGATTTTATAATCTCTCAAGGTTTGAGACACTCATTAGTCAGACTTTTACAACTACTCTGCAACAGATCTCACATACATGAATTAATCCTGAGGGTGAAAGCATTTTCCAGGAACAAAGTAGTCTAGGACTCTGGGATTACCAGGGAGGAAAGATTGAGGTGGCAGAACTGAGTTGGCGATTGAAAAATGTGGGAACTGCTGGGCCTTTGCTGTCAGCAGTGTAGATGACATAAGAAGGAAACTAGACTTTTTAAAAACAGTATGTTACATTGCATTTTATTCCAGAATAACCATGGTAAACTGCTTTGAAAATATCCCTATTAAAGTAATGATTCAAACTGAGAATATAAAGGCTTGTAAAGGAGAGAAAATAATGTTTGAGTTAGATTTATGGTAGTATTTATATATTGGCATTAATTTGTGTTTTTAATTTTTTGTATTCTTACAGAGGTATTTGGAAGATTTAATTATTTATTTCAGCAAATAGAAACAAGGCCCAGATAGGCCCCTTAGGTCCTTCTGATTAAGATTTCATTATATCTAAAGTTAGCCTCATGGGTGGCTCAGTGAATACAGTCAGACATCAAGGCACTGTAAAAGCTACCTGATGAAAAAGACATTCTGAAAGCACCATATAACAGTCCACTAACTCCCCGACTGCAAGAGTCAGGTGTTTAAGCTACATATAAGCAGGAGGTTCA
Source organism: Ceyx melanurus (assembly GCA_024611195.1). Lineage (NCBI taxonomy): Eukaryota > Metazoa > Chordata > Aves > Coraciiformes > Alcedinidae > Ceyx > Ceyx melanurus. The sequence goes on along the minus strand of JANHGL010014502.1, from coordinate 37,394 downwards.
TAGCTGGAGCTCACTTCTTATATAAGGTATCTCACATTGTATAACCCTCTTGATGAAACATACTAAGGGAAGAATTCTAAAGGTGATGTTGGCCATTTCTTATGAAATAGTTAACTGTTGGACAGGAGGACCTCTCAGGAAGAAAATGTCTGATATTATTACGTAGATTTTATCTAATATTCCCCGTGGTGGATTTTTCAGCTGATCAAGAAATAGTCTTCAGGATTGTTTGTTTGCTTGTTTGTTTGTTTTTAAAATTGTCAGAAATCAATTAAAATTAAGTCGAATAAAGCTAGAAAGGATTTTATATCTTATTTTTAGTAGCTTTCTTTCAGAAAAGTTTTAATTGGTCATAGAAGGAATTGCAGTATTATTGTACACTGCCTTAATAACACAGAATTTCAGATACTCTTATAACAACAATTTCTGGCTGAAGATGTAATTTCTTTAAAAAAGGAAAAGTAACACATAAAATTTCTCAATACATCCCTAGTATTATGAAATGCTCCTATTGTAAAATACAGATTTGATTTGCTCAATTTGTGTTTTCAGATATTAGACATTCTTGACTTTGAATAGGGTTTGTTGACTGAATGGGTCTAAGATTATTCTTAATTTCTAAAAATATTATTAGTGTTGTTTAATACATGTATTTAAAGCCATGGAGCTGCACTGGGAATGGCAGTACTTATGCTAGTAAATTCCAAGCTACTGTAACTTAGTTTTCTGCTGTTAAAATGCTAGCTTGTTTCCTGATAAGCTTTTGGCCTGGGACACATAACACACTCCCAGATAACTCCTTTGAGTCATTTGTAATTTAGCTTGGGTCAGGGACTTCTTCCAGCTGGTTTGACTTATAGAAAACAACCAGATGGAATGCAATCATTCTGTATTATTGATCTTAAGAGAGTTTAGTAACATTGACTCAACAAGTATTGGTCTTGCAGCCAGAAAATTAATACCTACAAATGTAGCACTGCATGTAGACAGATGGTCAGGGAAAAAAAAAAACAAAACCAAAACAACAAAATAACACCAAAAAAAAAAAAAAGAAAAAAAAGAAAAAGAAAATAAAAACACGAGCAAAACTACCACCAAACCTAACCAAAACAACAACAATAAAACCCAGAAAACCCAAACAGATAAGAAAAAAAACCCTTCAAAGCAAAAACAATCAAACAAATAAGCCCCCCTTTAAGGTATTACTAGACAGTACCCAGTACTTCTCCTCCTTGTCGAAATAGTGATGATGGATAATTGTAGTTCAATATATGAGCTAAATTGTAAACCAACCCACACATAAATGCATGCTGGAGAGTTTTAAAAGAGGTAGAATATGACAAAGTCAGAATTACACCATCTACACTGTTACAATTAGAAGGACTATTTTGTCCCCATGAAAACCCTGGAATTACAGTACCCCTTCATATATCAGTTCTATTATATTTTAATCTGCTGAATTTCCAGCCTTGCAAACAGCATATATTTCAAATACATTCTCCCCATAAGCTTCCAGCATTGCATCCAGGAGTCCAAGAGGCCTTCAGGCTCCCCTCCCTTGCCTAAACAGGACTAAGATCATCCCTCCCATGACTACACAGCACAACCTAGACACTGTGAATTTTGTGTACGATTCACTCAATAAATATCTTCAATCTGAAATTAATCTGTGCCTAGCTTTAGCCCATGAAGTGAAGTCTTCTGTAGTATCCAAGGTCTTTGTATTGCTGTGATTTGGAATAGAAGGTTTGAGAAAGCAAAGAAATGCTTTTAATCAGTAAGCTTTCACAAGGTTTTTCAATACACGAGAACAATGTCAGACTCCTAAATGTACTGAAAGGGTAGAGTTTGACAAATGTTAATGCTTTTTATATATTCAATATTGATTGAGAGTATTTCTTTAATGACAGTGCCAGGCAGCAGAGTAGAGGTGACATGTAAATTGTCTTTTCTTCACTTGATCTGAAAATGGATTTTGCTATTATGAGACATTGTTTCTTTTCAGTAGGCAGTTCACAGATGAATGCATTAAGCACTGAGTTATCGCAGAATAATGGTGACATCAACATGTTTCACCTTTGTAAGATTGTACAGTTAAGCTTTTTCTGAATAAATGTATTGATTTAATATATTTCACAAACATTCTCATAGTCAGTACTTTAAAGATGTAGGTTAACCAAAAGCTTTTTTGCTCCTAAGATTACAGAAATGACCTTTCCTTTCATAGATCTCAACTTCTGAGTACTTAATATAAGGAACAGCAGGTATCTAATAGGTAGAATTTAATTTGGCTCTTTTATCTTTAGTAGTTCTACCAATTGACTGATATTTTACCCTTTTTTTGTTGTCATTTATTTGTTTTATTTCATTTCATGGAAGCTTCTTTGTTTTGTTTTGTTTGTTTAATCTAAGATGAGGACCATATTTTATAATTTCTTGTATAGAGATAATATTTGTTCAGAAACAAAATTATGGATTAATTAACTTGTAATCATAAGCTCTAAATGGAAAAAAATGCTGCCTCTAATAGGTAGAACAATACTTATTAACACATGTTTCTCTATTTTTGGAAGATTTTCTTAGTGAAAGATTAACTTGCTCCAAGTATTGGCAGTCTGTTGGCAAAATGCTTTGCACCCCTACTTAAAAATGTACTAAAAATACTGAAGTATGTACTGCATATGCTCTGTGAAAATTAGACACATTTCTCTTTGGTGACTTTCCAGGGATAAAATTTTCCTTTGTAATATATGATCTAAATCTTAAAACAGAAGTACTTTTTTTTGCATAAGTTACATAAAAGTCAAAACAAATTAAAGGAAAAGAATGTTACCTTATCAAATGTTGGCCTTTTCTAAAGACCTAAGATATTTCAGTAAAGAGAATTTCAAACTATCTTTCAACTTCCCATATTTTATCTCTTCCTATAGGTAAAGGCATAGGAAACTGATAATAGAAAGGGCTTTAAGCTAGGTCTAAGAGGAAAGAGGATAAAACTGAGCTCACTAGAGTTGAGCCTAAGGGTGGCAGGCCATTTTTGGGAATGAAGTGGTTATCCCAGCTCAAGTGCCCTTACACTAATGCACGCAGCATGGGTAAGAAGCAGGAGAAGCCAGAGGCCATTGTGCACCACAGCTGCTATGACGTAGTCACTGTTAAAGAAACATGGTGAGATGATTTTCATGAGTAGAGTGCTGCAATGGATGGATATAAGCTCTATAAATGGAATAAGCAAGATAGAAAAGGCAGTGGGGTGGCTCTCTATATTAGAGAGTGTTTTGATTGCATGGAAGTCAACAAGTCTGATGGACTGGTCAAATATTTATGGGTAAGCCACGAAATCGCAAGCCCTTGTTCTTGTGGGGGACCTCAACTTACCAGACATCTGCTGGAAATATAAAACAGCAGACAGGAAACTGCCTAGGAGATCTCTGGAGTGTGTGGAAGATAACTTCCTGACTCAGCTGATAAGTTAGTCCACCAGGGGAGGTGCTTACTGGACTAGTTTACAAACAGAGAAAGTCTGCTGGGTGATGTGGTGGTCGGAGGCTCCCTTGGGCTTAGAAATCCTGAAATAATAAAGTTCTCAATTCTTGGCCAAGTAAGGAGGGAGGGCAGCAAAACTATTACCATGGACTTTCAAAGGCAAACTTCAACCTGTTTAGAATTCTGGTTGATAAAGTCCCTTGGGGCACAGTCCTAGAGGGCAAAGGGGTCCAGGAAAGCTTGGCTTTTTTTCAAGAAGGAACACTTCACCCAGTTTGGTGTCATCAGCAATCTTGCTGACAGTGCCTTTGTGCCATCATCCAGGTTACTTATGAATATGTTGAACGGAACTGGTCCCAGCACCAACCCTTGTGGGACCCAACTAGTTACAGGCCTCCAACTAGACACCATCCCACTGACCACAACTCTCTGGTTTCTTTCCTTCAACCAGTTCCCAACCCACCTCACTACCTGATCATCCAGACATCCAGAGCACACTGCCTCAGTTTAGCCAGAAGGATGCTGTGGGAGACAGTGTCAAACGCCTTACTGAAATCAAGATAAACCACATCCACTGCTCTACCATCATCTATCCACCTGGTTATGTCCTCATCAAGGGCTATCAGGTTGGTCAAACATCACCTGCCTTTGGTAAAATCATGTTGACTGCTCCTAATGACCTCCTTGTCCTTGATATGCCTGAGGATAGCACAGAGAATAAGTTGCTTCGTCCCCGGAAAGGTAATGGAGCAATTTATCCTCGGTGCTATACTTAGGAGATTCTGATGGAGATCAGAATCCCCTCATAATCCAGGAAATATTAGTGAATGACCTGCTAAACCAATTGGACACCCATTAAGTCTATGGGGCTAGATGGGATCCACCCAAGAGTGCTGAGGGACCTGGCAGAGGAACTTGCCAAGCCTCTCTCCGTCATTTATCAGCAATCCTGGTCAACTGAGGAGGTCCAGGATGACTGGAGACTTGCCAACATGACAACCCATCTACAAGAAGGGTAGGAAAGAGGATCTGGGGAACTACAGGCTTGTCAGCCTGACCTTGGTACTGAGGAAGATAATGGAACAGTTCATCTTGGGGGTGATCACACGGCAAGTGCAGGACAACAGGGGGATCTGGCTCAGCCAACATGAAGGGCAAGTCCTGTTTAACCAACCTGATCTCCTTCTAGGGAAAAGCGGGTCGCTGTATACCTGGACTTCACTAAGGCATTGGACACCGTTTCCCACAGCATTCTCCAGGAGAAGCTGGCAGCTCATGGCTTGGAGAAGTGAACTCTTTGCTGGGAAACTGGCTGGATGGTTGAGCCCAGGGAGTGGTGGTAAATGGAATTAAACCCAGTTGGTGACTGGTCACAAGCGGTGTCCTTCAGGGCCCAGTTTTGGGACCAGTCTTGTTTAATATCTTTATCAATGACCTGGATGAGGAGATTGAATGCATCTTCAGCAAATTTTGAATGACATGAAATTAAGTGGAAGTGTTGATCTGCTTCAGGGTAGGAAGGCACTCAGAGGGATTTGAAAAGACTGAAATGATAGTCTGATGTCAATGGGTTGAGGTTTAACAAAGACAAGTGCTGGGTCATGCATTTTGGTCACAACAACTCCAGGCAAAGCTACAGGCTTGGGGAGGGGTGGCCAGAAAGATGCCTGGTGGAAAAGCATCTGGGGGTCTTGGTTGACAGCCAGATGAACATGAGCCAGCAGTGTGCCAATGGCCTCCTGGTCTGTATCAGACAGTGTGACCAGCAGGAGTAGATTGGAGGAGGTGATTGTGCCCCTGTACTCAGCACTTGTGAGACCACACCTTGAGTGCTGTGTCCAGTTTTGGGCACCACAGCACAAGAAGGATATTGAAGTGCTGGAGTGGATTCAGAGAAAGGCAATGAAGCTGGTGAGGGGTCTGGAAAGCATGCCTTAGGAAAAGCATGCCTTACGCTGAGGGAACTGAAGTTGTTTAGTCTAGATAAGAGAAGACTGTGAGGAGACCTCATTACTCTCTACAACTAATTAAAAGGAGGTTGTTGCAAGGCTGGTCTTGGTCTACTCTCCCAATTTACTACTCATAGAACAAGAGGAAATGGTCTCAAGTTGCATGAGAGGAGGTTTAAATTAGATATTAGGAAGAAATTATTTACTAAGAGAGTGATTAGGCAGTGGAACAGGCTGCTCAGGGAGAATGTTGAGTCACCATCCCTGTAGGTGTTTAAAAAAATGAGTATAAGTAGCACTTGAGGCTGTGGTCTAGTGGTTAGAGAGATGTTAGGATGAAGGTTGGACTTAATGATCCTAAAGGTCCTTTCCAACCATAATGATTCTATGATAATTATATTATGCTAACCTCAATAAGTATCAGTTTTACCAAGTGTAAATTGAGTAAAATTTCTGTCATATCTTTGCATGAGGAAAGGTAATTTATGGGAAACATCACAGCATGAATTTAGAAAATGCAATCAGTTTCACAATCTGTTACAGTTCAATTCTCCTAAGTGATGAGCTAGTTCATGTGATGGTGAACACCAGCTAATATTATATTCCCAAATTACTTACATTTAACCCTATGAAATCACTAAGATTTTGAAGTCAATGAAATAACAAAGCAACTACTTTATTCACTTGTTTTCAAAATGAGTTTAAAGATTAAACTTATGTATTATATTAATCACATCATGTTTATATCCAAAAGAAAAGAGACCCAGATAACCAATGCTACCTTTGCTTCAGTCTTTACTGTCAAAGTCTTGCAGTCTTGTCAACCTGATTGAAGATTGAAGTGGCCAAGCACTGAAACAGGCTGCTCAGAAAGGCAGAACATCCACCCTTGGAGATATTTAAAGCAAGGCCCTAAGCAACCTATTCTAACTTTAAAGTCAGTCCTGCTTGGAGCAAGTTTTTGTATCAGTCTTCATCACATCTCAGGCTTCTAGAAGCAATTTCATTCTGCTTCCTTCAGAAAAATCAACTGTTAAAAGCTAAGCTGATATCACAGGAATGAAGGACCCAAAAGTTCCTTTGGGAGTGAAGCTTGTAGACATGAACAGACAAAACTTCCTGATAACTGGGGTTTGGTTTGGGTTTTTTTGTTGTTTTGTTTTTGTTTTTGTTTTGTTTTGATTTTTTCTTCCTCCCATATAATTGCCCTTAGAGTTAGTCATATGCTTATTGTACACCAAACTGAGAAGTACCAACCAGAGGACTGAGAGTCAGTTTACAATGAGGAAAAAATTATAAAAAAGTGAAGAAGAAAGTTGAAGTTAAAAATAGAGGGGAGGGGGAGGATTTAACAGACAGAAAGGGAAAGGAATATGAAACTGGAAATAGATGATAAATAACAGTGCCCAGCTAGAAAAGGAGAATATAAAGCGTTGAATTGGAAACTGCTTACTGTTATCACCTTTGTATTCTAATCTTTGCAGCTGCAGAACTCAGCATTACAGTACATTTCCCTACTGTGTCTATTATCATCACTCTTTTTTAATCCACTCTTGCCTGCCTATCTTATTACCTTTTCATTCAAAAACTCGGCCTTTGACTGGCTGATCTAGCTTTGTCTCACTTAATGTAAACCTCTACCTTCATTTTAATCTTTTCCCATGGATTAGGTAAATCAGAATATATTGCTTCACAAAAGAAAGTATATATAGTTACCAGGTTTTACCATTATCTGCCTGTTCTAAATTTAGTATGCATATTTCAAAGTCTGAGATATCTGACACCATTATCAGTACTGTCTGTATCCTTAATGGTATTCACAGAATATACATAAAATGAGATGAGATTTAGAATGTTACTGGTCAAATAGCTGAAATATTACAAATTCTAGCATACACTACACTAATTTTCTTTACCTTGATCTCCTCTTGATTCCATCATTGAAATGTACCAAACACATCCCCTGGATATATCTCTACTTACTTGAAACTTAATTGCATTAGAGGGACTTTTACTTTCCTAATCTCAGATTATCACATGCATAGAAATAAAAGAGAAACTGGAATATAGAATAATGGAATAATAGAATCATCTAGGTTGGAAAAGACCTTTAAGATCATCAAGTCCAACCATTAACCCAACTTTAACCCTGCCCACCACTAAGCCATATCCCCAGGCATCACATCTGTATGGCTCTTAAACACATCCAAGGATGGTGACTCAACCACCTCCGCAGGGAGCCTGTTCCAATGCTTGACAAACCTTTCAGTGACAAAAAAAAATTCCTTATATTCAGTTTAAACCTCCCCTGATGCAGTTTGAAGCAATTCCCTTATTCTATCATTTTTTACATGTGAGAAGAGACCAGTGTCTACCTTACTACAATGTCTTTTCAGGTCATTGTAGAGAGGAGATAAAGTCTCCCCTCAGCCTTCTTTTCTTCAGACTAAATGGGCCCACTTCCCTCACTTCTCATAAAACTTGTTCTCCAGGCCATTTACCAGCTTAGTTGCTCTTTTGGGGACCCGTTCTAGCATCTTGATATCTTCCTTGCATTGAGATGCCCAAAACTGAACACAGTAGCCAAGGTGGGGCCTCACCAGTGCCAAGCACAGAGGGACAATCACATCTCTGGTCCTGCTTGCCACACTATTTCTAAGACAGGATGTTGTTGACCTTCTTGGCCACTTGAGTACACTGCTGGCTCATATTCAGCCCCTGAATCACTGAATCACTAACCCCAAGTCCCGTTCTGATGGACAGTTTTCCAGTCACACTTCCTTCAGGCTGTAGCATTGGTTGTTGTGGCCCAAGTGCAGGACCTGGAACTTCTTTTTGAAGCTCATACCATTGACTTTGGCTCATCAGTTTAGTCTCTCTGTAGAGCCTCCCTACCCTGCAAATTTACTGAGGGTGCACTCTGTCTCCTCATCAAGATAATTGATAAAGATGTTAAACGGTCCCAATACTGTGCCCTGAGGAATGCCACTTGCAACTGGATGCCAGCTGGATGTCACTCCATTTACCACCACTCTTTGGGCCCAGCCATTCGGATGGTGTTTTACCCAGCAGAGCATGTGCCCATCCAAGCCACTAGCAGCCATTTTTTTTAATGACAATTCTGTGGGAAACAGTGTTGAAGGTTTTACAGAGGTCCAGGTAGACAACATCCACAGCCTCATCCTCTAGGTGGGTCACCTTGTCATAGAAGTACATAAGATGTACCTGAGTAATATTTGCCACACAGGAAGCCATATATCAGTCTTATTGATATAATAGATGACACCCTGACCTCAAAGATACTTACTTAGTATGCCTAACCATAAGCAACTAGTCTTAAGGGCAGAGCTCATTAAAAATGTGTTCAAAGACTTGAATCCTACTTAAGAAGAGATAGTATGTCTACTACTAGAAAAAAGAGAAAAATACCGAAATCTGTTTATAAATCCATAGATTTAGTACTATGCTTTTATTATTGTCACTTTTCTACAATTCTCCAACTAACAAAGTTCATTTCAAGTGCAGAATGCATGCCTTTCACTTAGTGGGATATAAGTATATATAGATCACATTCATACTTAAAAACTAAATAACATTGACTTGCTCTCTCACCCTTAAGCCAGTCTACTTGCTGACTCTCACTTTGTACCAAAAGACTGGTAGGGTAAGTGCCCAGTGGTTCCAGTACTACCCATGGAATAATATAGCAATTTAGATGTGGATATTCCACTGCCCATGAAGATCACCAATTTACTAATAGGTCTAATTTACAGAGTATATTTGAGTGTTCATAGCTATCAATTTAACAGCAAATTGAGGCATTATGAACTAATATATGTTTTCCCGTCTGATAAGCTGTTCAGATTCCTTGAGTTACATAGTGAACCAAGAAATAAGAAAATCTGGGTGTTAACTCATCTGGAAATGGGCTTCCTAACATGCTACATAGATTAGGTTCTACAATGCTTTCATTGACTGTAAAGGAAGATGAAGTTGTCAGAGATGTTGAAGTATATACAGCAGATTTCTAAACTTCATTAAAATGAATCCCACTCTGGATACTTATAGGTGATATCACACACATTTCAGTTTATTCAGAGTTGTAAAGAAATAGTTGACATCATCAACATTTGTTGCTAATTCTGGAAAGTTTGAGGCTAAAGTTTTGCTTATTTACACTGCTTAATGCCTTGCTGAATTTAGATGAGTTGTCTGTTGGGAATAAATAAATGTGAAAGGTATCACTTTATTCTATCACGTGATGGAATGGAAAAAAAAAGGCAACTCAGGAAAAAGCATTGATATGTTTTAAAAGGTTCTTGTCAGTGAGTTGTAAGGTGCATCCCTTTTATTCTGATTGCCTGAGGTATACCACATTTGCATTGGCATGTCACTATAAAAAGTATATATTATGGTCTCCCCTCACATTTCAGTAAGAACATTTCTGCAGCTTGTAACTGTTGTAACTATACCAACAAAATGTTTCTATAGAGATTTGTTGACTATATTCTGGAATGTTATATCAACAGCACTTAAATTAACTACAGAGTGAAAATCAGAATTTTATTTGTTATGCATAGGTGTATTCAGTAATATGTCCATATTGCATATTGACAGTCAAAGAGTTGTTTTCCTCAAATTATGTTTCACTCTAAGGGAAGAGATGGATATGAAGCCTGCACTGGATTGCACAAGAAAAATTAGGATCACAGGAAATTAAATCCATCTCTCATGTTAAAAGGAATATGAAAAAATGGGCATAGGACTTGATGAAGCAGAAACAGATTTTGTCCATACTTGTTCCTATCATGCTTCCAAGTTAAATAACACAGTCCAGAGGCTAGGTAAAAATTAATTTCAAATGTTATTTTCCAGATTCTTGTGAAGAAATAAAATTCAGCTAAAAAGACATGGCAGTTATTGTAGCCCAAAATTTTAACACAGGAAAGGAAACAGAATGAAGAGCACAGAGTGAAGCACACAGAAGTTATGGAATATCAATATTACAGTTTTTAAAGGAAATATAATGAGATGCCTTTTTGCATTTGGAATTTGATGCAGTCTTTAAATACAGGTTCACATAGTTGGTTTTTTTTCTTTACTGTTGCTGTCAGTGCAGAGGATGGAAACTGTCCATGTAATGAACAATTTATTCAGTAGCTGTTTTCTTGCTTATGCTCAATGAGTGGTTCAATGCATTACTTCACATTATTTAAACCCTGCTCTGAATACAGAGTTATGCATTTCCTGTGGCTTTTCTTCTTGTACTCATCAGTGCAGTATCTGAGAGCTCTGCTTAGACTAATGATTTTTCTTCCACAACCATCTGATGAAATTATCATCCCCATTTCACAGATTGAGAACTGAGGCACATAGATACAAACATCCAAAGTGCCCACTAATTTTCTCATTCAATCAGAGATACACACAACCTGATTTTGAGGAGTACTATGAATTACACAGCAGATTAGATGTTCAAAGCAGCATCCCACAGCCAGCCATGGCAGCTGTGAGTGTACACAATTTCTGCAAATCGGACCCCAGAGCCTCAGTGCAGGCAGTTAGGAAGTAAGGATCACACAATTATGTGCATCTACATGGTGTGGTGCAGATCTATGAGAGATATCTGGGCCAGGAATTAATTATTTGGATACAAGAAGCAGCGTAGTTGTGCTAATATGACATTCCGACTTAACTATTTACAACTAAGAAGCAGGATATTTCAAGCCTGATACATTATTCTGCTGCTTTCCTCACAAGATCTTCTAACACCATCTCATGGCCTCCTGCCTCACACACTGTGCACCTGATGTCTTCTGCAGTAAAAGATCCTGGCAAGCCTATGAAAGTGGCAAGGAGGGCTTTTTGTAACTGCACAGTCCCAATCTATTCCCTGAGGCACGTCCTTCCTCTGCTCTGAATAAAGCAATACTCAATGGAAAAAAAATAATATGTAATTATGTAACTATATCAAAGAGCCCAGGCACTAGGAAGACAAATTAAGACAGCTCTGCCATTTTTTTGAGTGCTCCATGGGAAGCTCTCCTGAGCAAATTACTCTGGTGTAAAAAAGGGAAAAAAAGAAAAAAAATCCCTCTATTTTCCTAGTGAAATAAAACCAGACTGCTACAAACACCTTTAGATGATTATAGCGCAAATGATTCAAGCTTGAAAAAATTATTAGCACCTGGAGTCCCACATTTACCAATTCTGAAATTAATTTTACTTTTTTAAGTCTTAGAACTGCATTTAGTACTTTTACATACTAGATGTAGCCATTTGATATGGACCAATACTGAGACAGAGCAATCATCACAGAATCACAGAACATTAGGGGTTGGAAGGGACCTCAAAAGATCGAGTCTAACCCCACTTCCAGAGCAGGATCACCTAGGTGAGGTCACACAGGAATGTGTCCACGTGGGTTTGGAATGTCTCCAGAGAAGGAGACTCAACCTCCCTGGGCAGCCTGTCCCAGTCCTTCTTCAACTTCATTATGAAATTTTTTTTTCCTTAGGTTTAACCAAAACCTCCTATGCTCCAATTTGTACCCATTACCCCTTGTCCTACCACTGAATATCACTGAGAATAGCCTGGCTCCATCCTCCTGACACTTGTCCTTTACATATTTATAGATATTAATGTGGTCACATCTCAGTCTCCTCCTCTCCAGGCTAAGAAGACCTAACTCTCTCAGCCTCTCCTCATAAGGGAAATGTTCTACTGCTCTTCTTGCATCTACCCATTCAGTCACAAAAAGCTACAAATTAAAGACTACAAACAACAGTCTAGTTAAAACAAACACATTTAATTGCTTGGTTACTGGTGATCTAAATCATAAGTGTAATTAAATATTGTCCATTCTTAAGTATTTTTGGATTAAAACATTCTAAACAGTGTATATCTTCATAAGGAAAGAAATTTATTTTTTTTTTTCACCTACAGTTTGGACTATGAAATTATTGCAATTAGTATAAAAGACATTCTTCAGTGATTTGGTTTTTCATTCTTAGAGCCTCATGATATATGAACATTGAGTTTTCAATCTTGCTTTTGTTTTTTTCCCTCGATCTTAAATCAGGAAGCTGGTAAATGTGCTAAACAAATTCATTAATTTTAAACATGAGATAGGCCAGGGGCTTAGCTAAGGTGTTGGCCTTTTCACTGTTTGAAATTCATCAGGTATCTGTCCCAGAGCACTTTTAGGCAAGAGGATTGTAGGGATTATCTAACTCTAGAGGACATGAATAACAGAGAGGAATTTTCAGCACTTACAGCACTGCTCGCTTCAGAGTTTGGGACCATTAAGAAGAAATATTTCAAATACATGTTAAAATACTGTTGATTTTCACAGCAAACACAATCAAGGGCAAATAAACACATTTTCAATGATGAAAGAAGTAATAGGAAATTCCACCAGTAATAAAAACCTATATATATTAAAATCTACTACTTAGGGATGTAAAACCACCTACTAATAGTTAAAATGAAGTTTGATCAATAATGAGAAAGATTATAAACTATAACAACAATAATAACAATATATAACAAATGACTGAACCAAAAAAAGACGTCCAAACAAAGCACATAAAGTGCTTCCTGTTAACCTTGTCAGTAATGTTGGTTTGCCTTTTCTCCAGCTCATGGGGATGTAGGGTAAAATAGCTAGTATTCAATTTCTTAATCCATGTACCTGGGAGTTAAGGAAGCCAACAGCCAGTAACTGGGCTGCTATTTACAAACAGGTCTTTACTGGCTGCCTGGGTCAGGAGGGGAGACAGAGAAAAGTCATGGGGGAAGCTTCTCTATCTGGAAAGAAAGTTGGGAAATTGGAAGTACTCAAAAAGAAAGTTAGAAGGAAACATTAAAGAATACTATAAGAGCAGTTATAATCTGAATTTTAGAAAGCCTTGTATACCTGGATGTAGATGTCAGTGAAGAGAAGGTGCACTCTCCCCCTCCTTACACCCCTGTGTGTGCACTGTTGGTTGTGTTCCCCTTGGCAACAAAAAAATCATTAACAAGAGAAACTCTAACTGCAAATTCAGCCCCTGGGTGTGATTGTTCCAAAGAGCAGAGTTTCCTTATGAATTAAACTCTCCTGGTTCCATGCTGTAGAAAATTACTCTTAGATGTAAAGAATCTTCTGGAATCCTGCCTTCCGCCCACTGTTTATGACACTGAGAAAATGCTGAGGAAGTGCTCATTTCAAACTGATATGTCTGTGAACTCCTATTTGGCATACTGCTGTGCAGAAACAAATTCATTCATAGATATTGAATATACTGGGATAAGGAATGTATGAGGTGCCCTGTATACTGTATTAAACAGATAGAAGAGACACAATTAAAAGAAGACAGATACTTAGAAAGGTGCTACAAGGCTAGTCCAACACTGTAAAAGGGAAAAAAATTGTAAATTAAGTTTTCACAAAACACACTTTTAACAACACTAATCTGGGTAGCATTGAAAGTTATGCACTCCTAAATTGTGCAGTACACTTTTGTAATCTTTATTCCAGTGCATCTGGGCATATATTTGCATTCAAATAAACATAATTTTTATCACAGTGAAGGAAAAAAAAAAACAAAAACAAACAACCCAGTAATTAGAAATGAGCTATTTCTTACTCCTGAAGGATTTTTTGTGTTTTGTAGATACCAGTCATACACTTTATTTAATACAAATCAGTGAATCAGCGTAAGTAAACATTCATTCTGAATTCCTAGGGACATTTTGACTCCTTTGTGATTTTCATATGCTGATGAAAAAAGGCCCAAGTCATCTGCAGTTGACAAAAACATGCCCACATTTTAAGTTAAAATGAAAAATAGAAGTATATTAGAATAAATGCATTTTCTGCTCTGGAATTATTTAGATGTCAAATAGTGGAATTCCAGCAGGATGGTCATTACAGGTGTCAACAGTGTCAGGGGCTGAAGTCATGCTCCACCTTTCCTTTATTTCTCTAATCTGTAGGAGCTTTCCCCCACACAATCTGTGCTGTAGTTAAAAAAAAGCATGATGTTCTTGCATGTGATAGTTTGATTAGATAGTTGTTTATTGAGCTGAACAGCTTTTCTACAAAAAAAGTCCGAGGCATGAACTGAAATTTTTCAAAACTTGAAAATGTCTACAAGAATGTATTTCCTTTCATTCTTTCTCCTCAACCCCACCTGCCACACCATTATTCTACCTTTCTTAGAGGAAGGGCTACCTTTCTAACAGACCATCCATCCTCTCATAAGAGTTCATCACTAGGAGTTTAAAAGTGAAATGCAACATGCATCAAATCCTTGGTGTGTGTTTGGCCGACTCCATAGGCCAGCTACATAGGCCTTCTAGTGACAGGATGGACTCAGAAAACCATCCCTTTCTGAAATGGAAGAGATAAATTAACTTTTTAAAATAATAATAATTGCTGAATTAAAATAATATTTTTAAAGCATCAATGCTAGCACTACTAAAAGATGAGATCAGAAGTTACTTTATATGGCTATTTTAACAGGTATCTTCTACAGTCCTGTCCTGTTCAACACCTTTATCAAAGACCTTACTGATGGGATAGAGTGGCTTCTCAGCAAGTTTTCTGATGACACCAAACTGGGAGGACTGGCTGATTCATCTGAAGGCTGTGTGGCCATTCAGCAAGACATGGACAAATTGGAAAGCTGGGCAAAGAGAAGTCTGGTGAGTTTTAACAAGAGCAAATGCAGAGTCCTCCACCTGGAAAGGAACAATAAAATGCATCAGTACAGGTTAGGAGGCAATCTGCTAGAGAGTAGCTTCGTGGAAAAGGACCTTGGAGTGTTGATGAACAACAAGCTATCCAGGGGACCACAATGTGCCCTTGTGGCAAAGAAGGGTGCATTAAGAAAAGTGTGTCCAGCAGATCAAGGGAGGTTCTCCTCCCCCTCTACTCTGCCTGAGGGAGACCTCACCTGGAGTATTGAGTCCTGTTCTGGGCTCCCCAGTTCAAGAGAGAGATCTACTTGAGACAGTCCAATGGAGGGCTACAAGGATAATGAAGGGACTGGAGCATCTGCCTTATGAGGAAAGGTTGACAGACCTGGACCTTTTTAGTCTAGAGAAAAGAAGACTGAGAGAGGATCTAGTTAATGTCTCTAAATACTTAAGGGCTGGGCATCAGGAAGGCAGGGACAACCTCTTGTCACTCATGCCTTGTGATAGGATGAGGGACAATGGATTAAAGGAGGGAGATTGTGGAGTCTCTTTCTCTGGAGACATTCAAGACCTGCCTGGATGCATTTCTAGGTGGCTTAGTCTAGGTGATCCTGCTCTGGTGGGGGGGGGGCTGTGTGTGTGTGTGTGTATCTTCCACATCCCTTCCAACCCCTAACATTCTGTGAAAGCCTGAGTACAGGAAATTCCACCTCAACATGAGGAAGAACTTATTGTAAGGGTTACACAGCACTGAAACAGACTCCCCAGAGAGGTTGTGGACTCTCCTCTGCAGACTTTCATGACCTGTGTGGATGCATTTCTGATTAACCTGCTCTAGTTCTGTCCTGCTGTGGCAGGGGGGTTGGACACAATCATCTTTGGAGGTTCCTTCCAATCCCTGTCATTTTATGATTCTATGCTTTTTCTTTTATTTAGCTGCAGATATTATTAAGTCCATCCCAGCAGCAAAAGCATTGATGACAAAGTCTCATAGGTATTTGGAGGTCTTAAAGATCTTGAATTTTCTTCTCCTGAGGTCTGCTAGGAGACCATGGCATCTGCTTTCTATTGATGCTATCATTTGTTATCCCTTTAACTCTGGCTGGATTAGGACAAATAGCATTCATTATAAATTAAAAACATTCAGGAACTAGTTTGTTTTCACACATTGTTGGAAGACCTTGCTGTGTTTCAGTCATTGCCTTATATTAATAACTATATTGCTCAGGTCTGTCTCTACATGGGATGAATGTTTCACAGTGGTACCTTACATTTTAGGTTTTAAAAACCAGACTCTTGTTTTGTAGGTCTTCAAACAAGGATGATCTCTCTTCCTTTGAAGCTTTAATTACTATGTGATATTGATTCAAACATGTATCAGGTGTAGTTAAAAGTTATTTCATGCAGCTATGGGACTTGATCTTTCTTTTCAACTGATGTCCCTGCAACAGGAACATATTCCCACAAGATCATGACATGCTATTATTATTTCTTACAAAATAGGCTTTCAGCAAGACTTTCTTCCTTTTCCCTGGCTGCAGGTGAATATTGCTTTGACAGTTTGGCCATAAAAGACTCATAATTTGTTTGCTATTTTGGATGGTTATGAGATTGCTTATTGGCCTCAGATAGAAAATGGTTTGTTATTTAAATAGTTAATGTTGTATCTCTGAGACAATTCACTGTAATGAGTGCCCTCTTTCCAGATTTCCTTCCTTTTTTTTTCCTCCTTCTTCATCCATTATTTAAAAGTACTGTGGTGTTCTCTGAGTTTTATTCCTGCTTTGGTTAAGAATTAAAAAAAAATTCCCTTAACTCAATAGTCATTTCACACTTATTTTGAATAGTGAAGTTAACATTATAAAGATGGTACTCCTCCAGCTGAGCCATTCTGAGTTGGAGGCTCTTTTTATATGCACACACAGATATCTTTTCTATTTCAGCAAGACGATTACTTAGAATGAAATATTTTCCAGTTATCTATCTATATTATCCATCAATAAAATGTTTACATGTGTATGTGTGTGTATAGATATAAATAATTGTATATTTTTGTGTGCCTGTTTCATGAAGTTATAGACTGCAGCAGGAATTTTTCCAATGATTCAGAAACAATGTGAGTTCACTAAAATGAATAAGATTTAGGCTAGAACTTAAAAAATTGTATAGAGAAAACATTTAATCCTCTTTAACCAAAATCAAGTTCTGTTAGAAACCGTATATACTTATTTGTATGCAATATACTAAGTTCTTTTATTTTTAATCCTGAGTCAACAGCCACGTGTTCTTCATTCAGTGATGCAAACATTTCTTATTTCATCCTGAGACCTTTTAAATTTTAAGTAACTTGCATATTGTTAAAAGCTAAATAAATGAGTAATAATTACTGTGTAGATTTACAGACATTAGTAGGAGGTTTTGGTCTTCTGGTGATCCACACTAATCAGAAAAAATAGGGAGAAGAAAAAATCTTGAACCCTATGTGGATAAAAGAAATAACATGACATCACTGGGTCTTCTATGTTGAGCTGGAATAGCATGTTATGCCAGTACAGGTAGCCATGCCTAGGTTAAAAAAATAGGACATGTTTTTATAGGACCTTTGCTGGATTAGTCTCTCTGTCTTCAGTACCTCAGAATGAGTAGATTGGTATGATAGCTTCATGCTAGCTGCTCATCTTTGAGTCCAAGACAAAGTTAAACTTTTCCCTTTTACAAAAGAATCACAAAATCACAAGTAGCTGAGGTTGGAAGAGAGCTCTGGAGATTGTCTAGTTGACCTCAAACGTAATTAGCCAGGTTTGAATATTATGAAGACCATGTTAAAGTGCAGTACCTGACCAGGGTCAATACCTCAAAAAATTGTAAGTTCATTATCTAAAACCTGCTGTCATTATTAATCAAGTCTGTCATCTCATCTTCTGTAAGTCTATGTTGGCCTATCTTTCATCATATGTGCATTACATGTTCATTTTATTTTTCTTGGAAGTGAGGTCAAGTAAAATAAATTATATTTGCCTGCATAATCTTATTTATTATTTTAAATATTGTAGAATTTTTTTTTCACTTCTTAGTGATACGAAATTAGCAAAATTCAAACTGCATTTCAAAGAAGCTTTCCACCTGTCTGACTTCAAAAAGCTGCTTTATAAAATGTTTTCATTTATATATGCAGATGCAGTTTTAGGGGAAGTTCAAAACAAGGCTGTGGTCTCATCACCAGTGTAAAAGATTTAAATCCTATGAAACAATTCTATAGTTTGAGCTTGCCACAGAAATCCAAACACCATCATCACTAGAGAATCTGAGGAACTGGAAAAGTAATATAGATCCACAGTATCTTATTTTTACCTCATCTTTTTTTCATGTCAGAGACATCATGTTACACCCTCCCTAACAGTAATATCCATTAATAACTTTGAAGAAAGAAAAGTACCAGACCTTGTATCCATCTGCAAGCTTCCCAAGAGAAATGTTAGTCATATAAAAAAAAAAAAAAAAAAAAAAAAAGTGAGAATTTGGAGGTTTCCCTGTTTTGTAATTTCTGCTGCTTTTGAGTTATACATCATTACCTTTTATTGTATTTGCCAGATGATGAACAAGTTAATTCTTTAAGAAGGTTTTCCTGGTCATATCAGAATGATACAGAATGAAATAGTTGGTTTCACTCACATCTGAAAACACATACATGTTTTACTGACAGAAAATCTAATATTTGTTAGGAAGAAATACAAAATATTTCAGGTGGGGTCCCTGGGTCATATCTAACTTAGTTCCAAAGTGACCTTAAGTCATTACCACCTGGGAAGTGTCTTCCAACCCATGAGAAATCACTTGGTTTTCAAACTCCATCTCCTATAAGATGTTAGATTTCTTGTGTATCTATAGCCCAGATGCAAGCCTTGTCAGTTAAATGGGCAGGTTGAGAATGAAGTGAGCATGGACACTGAACAACACCTTTGCTCTGTTAGAAATGGCTTCTTCACTCAGCAGAGATGAAAAATGGTGATGTATATATATAAAAAGCTATATATAAAAATCTTACTGAAAAACTTGAACTGTCCTTTTCATTTGTACAGGCAGGAGAGGTATTTTTCTAGTGCTGTCATCTAAAATAATCCAAAAAATGTCACAGTAGGAAGTAATGCAAATTCAAGGCTTGAGGGGAGAAGGGTGAACTAATACCCTTTCTATTTGTTTTATACCCATTTTGAAAATGTGAACGAACTGCTTCAGAATTAAATTGCCCTATCCTAAAAAAAAAGCTAATAATCACCAACTGCTATTGAAGCACTTAATTCTAATTTATTCCTCATTAACACTCAATTAGGATGCCACTCCACATATACTCAATAGGAAGAAATAAATGAGATGAACAATTGGTATTCTGGGCTACTGTATAGGTTTTTATTTCACGAAGCTATGTTCAGATTCAAGAGTGTCTCATCTGGGTGTGTCAGAAATCACCTCTGTCTTCTCTGTGTTGATCAGGATAGCTATTTGAATTTGTGAAGGAAATATTATTTTAGGTCAGCTCATTATCACTTTATGAAAGAAACAGATATTTAAAAATTCATTTTAAACTCTTACAGAGTCTTAAAAATTTAGAAAGTTAATGAATTTTCACTACATTGGAGGGATACTGCACCAATTTATACTCATTGTGTTTTGTGTATACCTTTGTGTATACTTGTTGAGAATAAGCACTGAAGCTACACTGTTAATTTAATGAACCTTCACTTCTGATACAGTTTGGCATTGTCTGTACATGTCCCTGCAGTATTTCTGGCTCCAGTGATTTTTACTGTGAATCTCACAATGTATGGTATCTTAAATCAAGTCACAGTTACTGGAATCAAATCCATTTTTACTTGTTAAAGTAAGTTTCCATCCCTCATGTTAGTAAACAGAAGTTTGTAAAACAGTGAAATTAGATAATAGTAATAATAATAATAAAATAATAATAATAATAATAAAATAAATGGAGGTAAAGTGGGTAGTGACACAGGGGAGGTATTATTATATTTCTATAATTTTAAAATCACATGTGGGGTCTTTTTAGATTAGGAGACACTTCTCACAGCATATTTGGGTTGGTGATATTTGCCTAACATTTGCACTGAAGTGATATTTATAGGCATTTCTGCTGAACTTTTGTGGTTTTTTTTAATTCACTGTTAACCATGGTTTGGAAATATTAATAGTATCATAGAAATATCTGGGTTGAAAGGGACCTCTAGAGGTCCTACTCTCTTCTTGTTTGAAGCTACCACTCCTCATGCTATCTATACAAGTGCTTGTAAAAACTCCCTATTTTCTTCCTGGCTCCCTTAAAGTACTGAAATGCTGCAATAAGGTCTCCCTGGAGCCTTCTCTTCTCCAGACTGAACAACCTCAACTTTCTTAGCCTGTTCTTGTAGGACAGGTGTTCAAGCCCTCAATCTGAATTTAACTTCTCAATAATCATGAGCCTTGAAGATTTCATACTGTTTGAAATCTTGTGGCTCCACCACTGTCTCATAAGAAACAGATTATAATGGTGCTGCATGAATCATATTTATGGATAGACAACTGCATATATCCAAACACATTATACAGATATTATACACATGTGAACAAATATATAAAGTTTTATACATGTATAACCTATATTTCACTACTTTGATAGATATGGAAGCACATTCACACCTTATCCTTGACATGTCTTATCAAAAACATGATGACTATTAGTACACTGGTGAAAAAAAATCAATCTCATTCCCAATAATATTATTTAAACATTTCCTTGCTTCTATAGTTTCTGAAATGGTTATTTAACTCCATGATGACTGAATACATTGGTCCAATGTACTTAGACTGTGAATAAGACTCAGAATTTCTCACAATCCATCATACATTATTTTCATATCTTTATATTAAATTACATTCACCATGTATTTCTAGCTGTGGCCATTTTGAATCAGACTACCAGAATCATCAAATAAAGATGTAGGAACATCTGGCACAGGTAGTTTTAAGAATGTGATAATGCTGACAGAGTATTCATTCAAAATGTTTATAATATGTACTGTACATGGAGTCTCAGAGATGTGGTGCATGGAAAAAAAGTAAAAAGATCTCATTTTCTTCATGGTTTTCTTCGAATTCTCCATCACAACTCTTTATACTCTCTGTTTAAAAAACTCTAGTAGCATTTAATAGAAATAAAACTTCTCACAGCAACTCCCATAGTAAGGACAAAATTTCTAACCAGATGGACTTTTCCAACAGGCTGGAACCACATTTTACAAGGACTATTAATCATTTGAGTCTGTTTTGATTAGATAATTAAAACAAGGAAAAGTACTTGACAAAAAGTGTGGATTTCAAATTTTTAATGATGCATCATGAACTAACTAGCAGATTTTAATAAGGAGCTCTGCTTCCTACTGTCCATATTTCCTGATGAAAAAGTTAACAGTCCAAAGGTTTTCAGTGGCTGTTAGGAACATCTAAATGTGCCATTTCCTGGTCTTAATATGAAGTGAAATAGAACATTTTCATGGGGTGTCAAACATGAAAATGCATTAGTTCTCTCAGCTAATATGGGCTTATCTATATATAAAAAAAACTCATCTCTGTCAGATGGTGCACAGCTGCAGAAATCTTTCAGTGTTATATATTCCTCCTTTTCCTCATAACCATTTGAATCTCATTTACCAATTAATCGCTCCACCTGAATTCCAGTGGCTTGAGTTAGCTGCACTGGTGTAGACCTGGAAGATGGTGTGAACTGGGGCTTCTGTCAGCTTTCCCACTAAGCACCTCCTCTGATAAACCTGGATTTGATGCAATAATTGTTCAACCCTAGAGCTGTGACTGAAATACCTGCCCAAAGTCAAGGACAAATGGAAAGGCCTCTGATACTTCTTAATTCCCAAATAATTATTAATTTTGCACCTTGGTGTATTAAGGTGTATACTATGTTTTTGCCCTGTCTGAATGATTTGAGTCTTTAGAACTTGTAAGTTTTTTTTTCATATATGAATACACATTTTAGAAGCTATAAAAGTTATTCTTTATCTATCATTATACTTTGTAAGGCATAATGATATGACAACAACTTATGACAACAAATAGTGTCATTTCTGTTAGCCCACAGTCTGATGCTGTCACTACTTCAGAATGGACCAGTTGAGGCAACTACTTTTTTTAATTCTAACATAATATCATGTGGTGGTTTTGGAGGGGTTGTTTGGATCTTTTTCTTTCCTTTATATGTATATATAAAGGAAAGAAAAAGTATATATTTATATATAAATATATATATTTCCTTTATATCTATATCTATATATATATATATTTAACCAGTAAGACTCCCCATAATTCAAAGATTTACCTATGTAGCAGAAAAACCTAACATCTGGTACAGACTGAAAGCTCATGGTAGACAGTGAAGTGAAAGGATTAGATATGTTTTTAGAGGTACTACATGATGTGCAGACTAGATCTGTAGGGTCATTTCAGTGTCAGAAGTACTCAGGCAGCACAACATGACTATTCTGCATCCTTCCTAAATTACAATATCTTCTCTATGCCTTTACAGGTTATTCCTGAATGTTACAGCTCAACTTCCAGTCCAAGTTATTGACATACACAGTCTAAGAAGAAATGCACACATGTGGATGAAAAGACACGCAGCCTCTGTAAGGTCTTTATCTCATTTTAGGAACAAAATACATTGCTGATTTTGTGCTCTGTAGTATATTACATCTTGCAGAGCCTTAATTAAAATAATAACTTCATTGACATGATAGTATGCAACAATATTTCATTTATATATGTAAATTATGACACAAATTAACCATGTGATCAAATTCATTGTGTCAGATTGCCCTTCCCTTCCCAAGCAGACAATGCAATATGAGACTGTCACTGATGTCAGCATAAGAAGCAGACTGTGTTGCCCAACATGGAGAAAAACAGGGGGAAGAAAGATCTGTGGGAACTGATATCTTCTGGGAGCTGCTCAAGGAGAATCACATGTATGAGTTAGGGTACCTGTACTCCCTTCTCAAAACACTGTTTCTGACAGTGTAAAGTTGCCCTTAAACTAAATTTTCACAGAGGAATAGTAGAAAATATCCAAGAGCAAACAAAGAAACCAACCAGACCGGTTTCACTCAGCAGCCTTTCACCATCAACCCTGTAGCATGCTCCCAGCAGCTGCTTTCCAGTAGTCTGTCAGTGCAAAAAAACACTTTTGGGAACCAGTTTCTTGGCTTCATGAACAAAAGTAGCTGCATTTCTATTTATCACTGTTCTGAAGTCTCTCTTTGCACGTCACACTTAATTTGTAAGCACTGAATAGTTGATCTGAACTTGTAGGGGAGCAAAAAGGCCTCCTTCCCCACTACATAGGGAACAGTTTACCCAGCTGGAAAGTCTGTGTATCACTGATCTTTATCACTCAGAGGTTTTATGCCTCAGACCCATTAATTACAAGTGGTGCAAGATCACAATTTACTCCTCCCTGACATCCAGATTTGAGAGTTTGAGATATCCCTTCTGGGTCTTCCAAATCCAGTGGAGCTTCCAGAGATTCACAGCTCTGCCTGTGTTTATCTGCTAAGGTGGATTGGATCCACAGTGCTCCAAACTTTGCAGCAAACATGTTGCCCTTCCTCTGCATCAGAAGAACATTCCTGTTGGGGCTTGCACTACACAAATTTCTGTGCCAATGTATGTACTTGGTTGTTTTGACATCTGTAATTTCTGCAACTATATCATTTTGACCTCATATTGTCCTCATTCAGCAGTCAAATGAAGTTTCAAGATTGCAGGGACCATAAGAAATCTTAGAAGGCTCCATTCTAGAATATTCTCTTTCAAAACAAATATCAATGAAAATATATACAAGTGAAAAATTGATTTCAGGTCTTCAGTTAACACACCAGAGTAAGGTAAATGTTCTATGCTAATTTATTGGTCTCCACTCAAGACAGGTAGTTATCATAGCAGCTACTTTTCTCATTAATGCTATTGTGCATCTAATGCTAAACATACCTTCAGATCTCATGAACCTCAGAAGAAATCTGATTTAAGTGAGATTACTTTGAAATTTATTTGGCAGGGTAAAATCCTACTGTGAGGGGTTTAGGGTTGGTGGTGTTTTTTTTCTAATCCCCTGTGTTTTTTAAAATAAGATATACATTTTACAAAAAAAAAAGGAAGGCAGTAATTTTGGAGATAGTAAGAATGTCTAACACAGGTGTAAGAAAAATCTGGAATGGTTTTATTTTGTTACTTAAAATTACTAGAAATTACTAGTAAAATCAAGTTTGTAAGGAACTTGATCTCCAATTTCAGTAAAAACATTAAAATCAAAACTATCGACTGAAGTAAGTTTTTGAATAATCCATTTTTTCTCATTTAAAATTTTTGATTGAGCTTAACCTACACTATCACTATCAAATGTGTCCATATCTTTTCAAAATGAAAGCTGAGCTACATGTCTTAACAGGAATCTTGACACACAGTTAGCTATTGCTTAACACAGAGAAACCATGTCCATCACTAACCTGCCTTTGCAGTGTTGCATAACTGTGCCTGGGAAAATACAGGAGCACAAGGCACGCCCAAGAAAGAAATTAAAACCCAATGAGTATATTAGCTTCTGCTAACC
Organism: Ceyx melanurus; assembly: GCA_024611195.1. Classification (NCBI taxonomy): domain Eukaryota; kingdom Metazoa; phylum Chordata; class Aves; order Coraciiformes; family Alcedinidae; genus Ceyx; species Ceyx melanurus. The sequence goes on along the minus strand of JANHGL010014502.1, from coordinate 12,611 downwards.
ATAACATAAGAGAAAAATTTAGAAAGCATAATGATTTGAACTCATCAAACAAAATCTCTTTGGTGGAGAGAGGTGGATGAAGAAAAAGATAATGTGAAAAAAAAAAACCAAACTAAAACTTAGAAGCCTACCTGTATGTTCTTCACTTAGTGGCATAAATAATACCAGGGAGCACATACATACTGTAGACCACGGTGTCCAATTGTTGCTGACCCACAGGGAGCTGGATGCATCTCAGAGAAGGTGAAGTGTGCAGGTAGTTAGTGTTCCCCAGGCTGGAAGGAGGAAGGTGGTGTCAAGCTCATACAGATCAGTTGAGTAGCTCTAGCTCCTTTGCTACCAGTTGCCTCAGGCCTACTGCAATCAGCAACTGCAGGGCATTTACAGAGTATGAGCTGACATCTGAATGAGTGGTCTAGACTCCACGTTCCTAGTAAAGAGAAATGGGTATTTCTAGGTAACATTCATTATTCCTAACACAGATTTATATTAAAAAAAAAAAAAAAAAAAAAAAAAAGACATAAGAAATTGTGTATTTTCAGTGTGTTTCTCTCCATAGACTGCACTACAAGGCTAAGCCTACTTGCTGAAATGTGTTTTTGTAAACATCTAACATCATGTGATAATGAGATCCATCTCCAGTGGAGGAGGCTTCGTTTGCTGACCTTGCTGTTTTCTTTGTTATGTAGTCCATGTGCATTACTTGTTCACTTCAGGTTTTTTTGATCAAGTTGAAAATATTTAAGAATTCCATGTTTTATTCTGGAAAACCCTCAAAACAGAAACAGACATTACACTCATTTTAGTCATCGTTCATTATTTTAGGTAAAAGTTACACTCTCATGACTACTTGGTATTAGTTCACAGTGCCAGACACACTCAGTTTTGAGCTGTGCAAATCTCCTGTTTGATTTATGCATGTACTGAAAAATGAAAAAATTTGATCTTTAAAATGCATCAATAATTGCATTATTACTGAAAGAAAATAGCAAAAAAACCCACAGCCCTGCAGCTCTCCATGTATCTAAGAGTCATACAGAACTCTAAAATTCAATATAGTTCAGAACCTTGTGGATGTAAAAAGAAATGCTTATCACAGCTATGTGCTGGACTTTTTTTTTTTTCTGAAAATTTATCCAGCAACAAAGAAAATATTTCCAAATTAAATGCTTCAAAACCAATCATCCGGCTCCAGTCAATTTTCACTACCAAGTGAAGAACATTAAAGACAGGTTTAAAAAGGGAAGTTGGCATGCACTGTCTGACACTACTATTATAAATTTAGCAATACATTTTATAAGTTGCTAGAAATTATTTAATTAATTCCTTTTTTTTCCTTTTTATTGCTTTGAGATGAGTTTTTGACGGATATATTAACATTTCCTTTGTTCATAAATGAGTGCTGAATTATCTTTAATTGGCATGAACATTCTGCCTGCATGAAAAAATTAATAAACCACTACTGTCAACTTTTGCATGCATATGTTCTGCTTACACATGAGGTATTGAAGACTGAGAAAAGGAAAAATTTACTTTAAGTAAATTAATATAAATGGATCCAGAAGCCTTTTGGAATATAGAACAGAATGAAAGTTAAGAAAAAAAATATTCATTTTCCCCTTGAGCTTTTCAGAATTTTCCACCTCTTTTATCACATCTAAGGAAAAGAAATAAATTTAAGTGTTTGGGGGGAAGATCCTCTTACAAATCTCCTTCTACTATCATGAGCAAAATATTTAAAAAAAATTATCACAAACTACCCAACAACATTTTTTTTTTAATATTGAAATAGACAATATTAATATTATTCAAATACTAGTTGCGTATTATTCAAATAATAGTTATAGGTTATTATACAAATATTATTTACGTGTTACAGATCTAACCATACCATGTGAGGAGGTCCTCACATTGAAGTTGCATGAAAATGTAGAGGATGCTCTGGCTGTGTTGACCTATTTGGATTGATATTGGGAATAATCCACTACTTTCACAAGTTGCCTGGAAGTGCAGATTTTAGCCCTTTGTAAGCCTGAACTCAGACTCATTCCTTACTTCAAGACACAGCAGAAGTGAAACTGCAAGCAGCCACTCTTCTGCATCTGCATGTGGAAGGGTTCATTAGCCAGACACTGCACAGGGTAAGAAGTGAAACGATATTTGAAATCTGTACAACAGTCTCTTTTTAATGTAGCAGAAGCAAATTAACTTTGATAATAGCTTTTACATTTTATCTAATACTCTGAGCACTTACAGACCATGTAACTCTACTAGGCTTCGCTGGCATGTCTTCCTCAAGTTCAAATGCATGATATTTTTCTTTAAAAAAAAAAAAAAGTGATAAAATGTCCTTTTAAGATAAAGTATTTCTCAGTTTAAATTAGAGCAAATAAATTTCATCTAAGAAATTTAAAAGTTCATAATTAAAATGTACTCTTTAGTTAAGTTTTGCTAAAAAATTTGTTATGCTTAATAATATAGTTTCATTTTAAAACCATATTGAGTCTGACACAATCAATGAATAGTAAAAACCATCTTAAAAGTTCTTAAGTCAACACTAAACTATTTCTCTGACCAATTTTTTCAGCTCAAATATTAAACAAACAAACAAAATTCTATTCCCAGATATAAATGTACAACAAAACTAAGTTGTTGATTTTTTCCTACTGGAATTACATCTGTGCTTCCAAAGTGTGTGGTTGCCACTTTTCACTTCTTCTTCCATTCATCCTTCTCTTTCATTTTCCATCATAGCATTCGCTGCCATTATCTTTCACCAGGTGAAAGTCTAGCTGGCCTATGTGATAGTGTGTTGGCTCATGATCTTCCAGAATATATTTGAGGAGTCCCTATAAATTGATTTTGCTGCACTGCCCCCTGCTAAGTCACTAGACAGAAAAATGACTAAGGGGAGTATCATAGAACCATAGAATGGCCTAGGTTGGAAAGGACCTCAGAGATCATCTAATTCAACCTCCCTGTCACGGGCAGGGAGACTCTCAACTAGCCCAGGCTACTCAAGGCTCTGTCCAACCTGGCCTTGAACACCTCCAGGGAGGGGGCAGCCACAACATCTCTGGGCAATTGATTCCAAGTTCTTGCCACCCTCATACTGAAGAATTACTTCCTAAAATCTAATCTAAATCTATTCTCCTTCAACTTAAACCCATTTCCCCTTGTCCTATCAGGCAATGCTCTTGTAAAAAGTCCCTCCCCAGCCTTCCTGTAGGTTCCCTTCAGGCATTGGAAGGCAGCTATTAGGTCCCCCCGAAGTCTTCTCTTTCCAAGACTGAACAACTGCTATGAGGACAGGCTCCCGCAGCCTGTCCTCATAGCAAAGGTGCTCCAGCCCCTGGATCATCCTTGTGGCCTCCTCAAAACGTGCTCCAACAGATCTGTGTTCCTTTTAGGGAGGGGACACCAGAACTGGATGCAGTATTGGAGGTGGGGTCTCACCAGAGCAGAGTAAAGGTGGAGAATCACCTCTCTTGACCTGCTGGCTACGCTTCTCTGGATCCATCCCAGGATGGATTGGCCTTCTGAGCTGCATGAGCACTGCCGGCTCATGTTGAGCTTCTCATCTATCAACACCCCCAAATCGTTCTCTTTAGGGCTACTCTCAACCCACTCTGTGCCCAGTCTGTATCTCTGCCTAGGATTGGCCCGACCCAGGTGATGGACCTTGCACTTTGACTTGTTGAAGCTCATGCAGTTTTCACTGGCCCATTTCTCAAGCCAGTCAAGATCCCTCTGGATGGCATCTCCTCACTCAAATGAGTCCAGGGCACCACACAGCTTGGTGTGTCAGCAAACTTACTGAGGGTGCCCTCAATGCCGTGTCCATGTCACTGACAAAGCTGTTGAACAGCACTGGGCCCAGCACAGAGCCCTGAGGACACCACTTGTCACTGGCCTCCATGTGGACATGGAGCCATTTACCACAACTCCTTGAGTGTGACCATCCAGCTAGTTCTTTATCCATGATATCAGTGGTCCATCTGTGGATTGTGGAGTGTTGAACATTGTGTCTCAGATCTACCTCTGCTGTTTAGACCCCTTTTCCAAGGCAGTTACTGTCTTTTCTCTGCAGTGTGGTCTTCCAGCGTGCTGGCTGGCAACTGGGAAAGTCCCTCTGATTCACAGCTTTCCTGCACAGGAGAAAGGTGACCTCAAGGACTGTGATTATGTGACTACATAAAAAAGGAGGAGGACAGAGATGAACACAAGATAATGAATTTTTGTTTTGGTTCATTTTGTTTATCTTCTTATGAAGCCTTTCTCCCTTTTCCCATTATAGATGAATAAGTGATAAAAACATTAACTCTTGATTATATAAATTTTACCTTTATTTGCTACTCTTTTTCTAAGTCTCAGTCTCACAACAGGATTTTCTATTTGAGAATTTAATCCATGATTGCAATAGAAGCAGAAAAGGACCCTGTGTGGAAAAAAAAATGCATACATCCATTAAACTTAAAATGAAACTTGATGATTTTACATACTTTAAATAATTAGAACAGAAAGTTGCTTTAAATATAGTCACTTCTGAGAGTTGAAGACAAGAAAATACCAAAAAACACCATTACAGTCTGGAAAAAGGTATATTCTGTAGTTAGTTTTGCTTGTCTGTGAATCTTTTAACGTACCACTTTATTTTGCATTTTTACGTGTATTTGCATTTCCCTGCATCCCTTGTCTTCACTAACTTTTCATTTATTTCCAGTTCTCTTCTGAACATGCACATTGTCTCCCTTGCCAGAATCTCACTATCTCTTTGAATCGTATTAAGCACCGTAATTGATCAGTTTAGTTCTCCAAAGCATTTTGACATATGGTATGGATGAAAAATAACAGCAAGACCAAAAAAAAAACCCAAAACAAAATCCAAATAGCAGCAAACCCATAGTAAATCATTGTTTCAGAGGAGCTATGATACTCTACACAATAACTCAATAACTTCAAGATATTAGCAAGGATATAAGTGTTGATCCCAGTTTTGAACTGTTATTAAGCTCAAAGGGAATCATCAATCAGAGTTAGGAAAACAGGACCTTTAAAACACACTATTTTCTTCCTGAGGCATATAGTTCTGTGCACTAATTAACTTTCCACTGTATTACTTGTCAGATTATCAGTTATTTATTACAATATCAGTATTGATAATCTTCTGAAATATAGGCCACCATTCGCTAATTGTGCATTATCTGATCTAGGATTAATTTCTACATAGTACGTGCACAGCAGATGCATAGATTCCTTTGAGCTTCAAGTAAATATAGTCATTTGGGGCAGACTAGGTAATGGTGATTCTGGAAGATATCCATCCTGGGCTAGAGACACATCTAATTCACATCAAACATCTCCTTCATAGTTCTGTGTTTTTTATGAAGTTATTATATTTATGATTTACTCTATTTGAATTTTTCAAGCATTTTCTATATTGCTGCATAACTGGTATTGCTGCTAATTTTATTAACACTGCTATTATCAATAAAATGCAGCAGAGTTCAGCTTGTAAATCCTTCTTCTGGACGTATTCTGAGCTAAAATGTGTCCAAAATTGGGGTCAGTTCCACTGGGCTCCTAACACACATCCACTTGAACATGTACACTCATGCATGCCATATACATAGAAGCAGTTGTCCAAAATTACCCACTATGATTTAAAGAGTATATACTCTTGAGTGCCAGTTTTGTTTCTTTTGTGCTGAGTTTATTGCATTTGAACTTTCCTTTATTCTTCACTTCTTGTGAACTCAGAAACTTAAATCTGTTTATACTTCTGGCTTGCCTGACAAAAGAGGTCAGCATATTAAGTGTGCCTTTCTGTAAAAGCATCCAATACCTAACAGCCAGGTGAATCAGCAGCACAGCTTTGCAGCTCTGGGTGATAGACCTGATATGGTAGAATACTCCAACTGGAATAGAGAAAACGAACTTTCTTTCTCTTTCACAACCTGAAGCTAAAGACCAAAGATGATAATGATAAAACAAAAAGCTTTCAGTCTAAGCACTGTAAAGAGTCAGAAAAAGATAATTACTTCTAAGAGACAGGAAGTACTTTAAACATCAAATGAATATTTATGTTAGTTTTGGCTCTGCTAACACAAGCCAATCCCAGAAGCAGTCACCAACTCCAGTGCAGCCTGTAATACCAGTTATACAATCCTGGATTACCACTGATTCTGTGCAGAGTGCATGAAGCTTACTATAGCATCTTGTTGTGTCTTTGTGTACTGTGCTCCAACTGTTCTACTATCATCATCACCATTATTAGTTATAACATTCCCTAAACATTTTCACTGCCTCATCTATTTTATGACTCTTGTAGTGAATATATTCTGTTATTATTAGCAAAACAGAGTTATTCACAGAAGTATTTATGGATTAAATTCTATTAAATTCTTAAAAAGAGGTTATTTCTAACAGTGCTTATTTATTGTATGAAAAATACCAGCCACAATAACAAGTCCAAAACCAGGATCCACCAGCTCCAGCTGCCTCATATATCTTATTAAAACTTTGATAATGATTCTGCTGAATTCCTGGCTAAATGAACATAAACACAGTTGAGTGCATGTACACAAACTGAAAACAATAGAGTTACAGTTATTTACACCACTTTATCATTTCTCTCACATTATGTTACCACATCTCCTAGTGTTTTTGAGTCCTGACTTTGAATAGCAGGTGTTGTTCCATTAATCATTAATTATACCAAATTACATTTGTTCTCTGTTGTCAATATTTTTCACTGAGTTGTACAATGACAGTAAATCAAAATGAAACCTTAATAGACTATAATCTTATCTCAGGTAGAACAGCTTGAGTCAAAAGTATCTTCACCAAAATCAGCAGCACCAATCTCCATTGACTTGTAATATAAGTTATATCTTTCTAAAGCAGAATGTGGACATTTTGTACTCATTTAGTATTGTTTCCTGAAACAAGTTCATAACAAAGCAGGTCTGCCATAGACTTACTGTGTGCCTGTTGTGGGTTAACTCTGGTGGGAAGATGAGCACTACGAAGTCACTTGCTCATTTTCTGAACTCCCAGTGGGATAGAGAATGAGGAAAAGCAAGAAAAGATTTGTGGTCAAGATAAAAAAAAAAAACAAACAAACAACAAAAAAAACCCCACCAAACAAACCAAAACAAACACACAAGAAAAAAAAAAAAAGAAAAACAAAACAAAAAACACCAAGGAAAAAATCCGAACAACCAAACCAAACCAAATCAAATCAAAGTTTACTAAATTAGTGGTAAGTGGAAAAAGAAAGAATAGAACAAAAGAACGCCAGGTGTTGCAAAAACAATCATGTGCTACCTCGCATGGGTAGACAATGTACAGCCAGTTCCCAAGCAAAATGTGGTAAACTTCCCTAAAGTTCTGAGCATTATTTTATATGGTAATTATCTTTGGTCAGTTGGGGTCCAGCTGTGACCCCCCCCAACCTACTGGTTCTTTCTGAGAACCAGAGGAGGTTTTGTTCTGCAAACACCTCTCAGCAAAAACTAGAACGTTAGTGTGTTATCACTACTGCTTTGGCCATAGATCTAAAACATAGCACCATATGAGATCCTATAAGGAAAATTAACTCTATCCTAACTAGACCCAGTACAACTACCTTAATATAAGTGAAAATAATTCTTCTGATTTCATTTAATTTAAGTAGGAATTATAATAACTGGTGACCGAAATAAGGATCTAGTTTACATACTTCAGAGTTTCCCTCTGTGTTGTTTGAAACTGTGTTACTTAAACTGTGTTATTTACAAATAATTATTTATCCTCCTCAAGTTAATCCACTATTAGTCAGTTTTTAATCAAACTGTGGAAGAATTACCACTTTCATGAGTGTTCAAAAGAATCCTGGACATTTTCTGGAAAAAAAAAAAACTAGTCAAATATCTGTGGTGATATATCACATGTATAGAGCAAATGAAACATATTTCACAGTTTAACTTCTGCATGCCTTAGCATTGACAAAGAAAAATGGTGATTCTTGTCGTTTTGGATGAATATACGTGTTAACTAGAAGTATAATTTAAGTTATTGGATGTATATTTTTGGAATATTGAAAACATTTCAGATTTCTGTGCTCTGAAGCAACAGTGGCTGATCTCTGCATGGCAGTCTGGGCATATGGATCCAGCCCAGCTGACTTTACAGGCTTTAGGACATGAGCCACGGTGAGAAGAGAGAGACCTGCTAACACAAGCCTTCTTCATTTCTAGCTATGAACACAAGTAGGAGTGATATATGAACAAAATGTTGGTAACCCAAGAAAATGGATCCAGAACCTTAGAAGTACTGTTATTGTTGGCATGGGCAGAGTGGTTTGAGGATGTAGCAATTCTGCTTCTAGATCCTAATTAAGTTGTGTGGAAAGGGGATGTCGATCAGACCTCCCAGTGCTTTGAGCTTCAGGGATGACTCACACAGGAGCAACTGTATGACCTTTACACCTACAGCAGCATCACTTCTCCATCTCTGTGTCCAGTGGGAGAAGTCCTACAGCATTGTTGCAAAGAAGACTTAGATTTCAAATGGCTTACAGGTTTTATGAAACATTAACCTTTGCAATGATCACTGTTTCTAACAGAAGAGGTCAGCTACAAAGGCATTACAGTATCTTACATAAAACATGCTATCTTTTGCCAGCTGATGCTTGGGGCCCAAAATTTTCCTTCCATATTAGTTATCTGTTTAAGTAGAGTATTGTTGTTCCTCCCTGGCTTGAATGGAAACCTGATGTCACTCCTATGACTTTGCTAACTGTGTTCCACCCTGTAGAAACCCTAAGAGTTTCCTTCCTGTTGTAGTTATGTAGAAACACTATGGCCAGGCTTCCACTGGTGCATGATACTCCTTTTTCTTTAATCAGTTTGTTTACAGTGCTGCTGTGATACTGTCTACAAAATAAAAACAACCATCAAGAGAATATTATATACATTTTAACTAAAGTACAACAATATTTATAATAAGATTCCCCTTTGCTCAACAACCAAAAGAAACCCAGCTCCCACACCAGCAGCCCTTCCACAATCCCTTCTTCCCCATCCTCCTGCCTCTCCCTCTCAGTCACAGGCATCATAACAGTGCCAGTCACATTTCAAAGCACATTCTCTAATTGGTCCCATTAACCTCCATCAGTGAGACATTTAATTGCTTTTTCTGCAGTTCATCATCATGTTGGAATAGTGTTTCATTTAATCTATGTCAAACCCCTATGGACAGTCCAGTCACTATACTTCACTTTTCTGTTTGTTTTCCAATGCAGTATGTGTTATAATGTGCTGCATGCTGAGAATTCTCAGGTTATAAAGTATACAACCAAAATCATTGCTTAAAAGCTTTTGGTGATTGCTCATGCTTCCCAGTCCTAATGCATCAGTGAAATCTTGGAAAGAAAATTACAATGCATGGAGATTTTAGAAAATCTTCATTGTTTACTTGTTTATTCACATACTAAAGGTAGAAAATAATCTCACACATTATTATTTCTATTGAAGCCAGAAATCTCTCATACTGTGCAGAAAAAGGGAAGGCAGTGTTACAAGGATTAATAATGCATCTAATATGAATCTCTTGGTAAAATTAAAGATGAAAGAAACAACATAAAAATAACATGAAAGCTGAGACATCAAAACACAAAAGCATGGGCATTCTGAATTCAGACTGCCATTTCACTTTTATTACAGATCTTTTGTGTCTAGGTGTAGTAACAAAGAACTACACAAATCCAAAGCACTTTTGAATCAAATCCTTGCACCTATCTACAAAAATAAAAATAAATTGAGAAAAGTTTATTAAATACCCAGTCACACACCAGAAACTTAATGGTGCAAGAAAATAGTAGCGGAGTGTACTCCTGAGGCTTCGTGACACTTCATATTACAATTCCCTGTTTTCATAACTTATAATTTTGCAAAATATTAATAATTTGGGCTGAAATTTTCTATGACAGATGCCTGCCTGAGGTGTTTCTTTGGTAGGCAACATTCAATCAAACAATTCAATCATTTGGGGAAAAGAATTAGGGGAAAATTAACATAAGAAAGTGTTAGCAGTCTCATTTTATAAAGCTAAACCATGCTTTGACCTCCAGACTTCACAATTGCCATCAGGGTTCTTTTTGCCACCTTTTAAAAAATATACTGGAATTTGGCCAGTTCTAAACACTTGAAAAGAAAAACAACAACAACAAAAAGTGCCTGTATATTCTGGACAGAAGCTTGTTAGGACTGCTTTTGACTGAACACAGTTTTCAGTGCTGTGCACAGAACTGCACATGTTATAGGCCTAAGTGACTGAGGATGCTGCACATCACTCTATATGTCTGACACACTGTATGTGTCATCCGAGCTGAATGAATGAATGAATAAACGTACTTTATCCATTGTGGTTCCTGCACATCATAGGTCTCCCTAACAGTTGCTATAGCTTGCTCATGGCTAAAGGGGAAAGGCTGCACCAGGATGATGTTAATCAGGCACCAAATTAGAAGTCAAGGAACCATTATCTCCTCTGTTAATAAATATCCAACTGGCAGAAAGACGCTTCTCAGAGAGATGTCATGGTTTAGGGTCAGGGCAACCCCCAGACCGATAACAGACATTCTCTTTTAACCCCCCTCCCTCCCTAAACGGGAAGAGAAAAGGATTAAGGGAGAGAGACTTAGAGATTAGAAAAGGAAACTAGAACAATTTAATGAAAATGAAAATAATAATAATGAAATATATACAAATATGTACAAAACCAGCGCCAAAACCAACCCCCCTCATGGTAATTAAGTGACTGTCACTGATGTTGTGGAGTTGGCACAGGGACAGTCCCAGACTGGGCCCCGCAGCAGATGGAAGCTGTGTTCAGGAGCTGGATTCTGGCACCGGGGTCAGGAACACACTTATCAGGATCAAAGGCAGAATGGACAGAGTCCTCCTTGGAGTTCTGAGGGGGAGAACCACCCAAGACAGGAAGAACGAGAGCCAGAGAGACCGAGTGAGACCCAACCCAAAGAGCAACCCTACACCCCCGAGCTTTCTCTCCTGGCTATGCCATCTATGGCTGGAACATATCGTTGGTCAGTTTGGGGTCCCCTGTCCTGTCTGTTCCTCCCCGCAGGTGTGGTCTGTCACTTTCTGCACCCCCAGTGTGATACACAAGTTCTAGCAGTGGCCTTGGTATCCTTGGTAGTAACTCTGACCATGAGGTGTTATCACTGCTAGAAGCAGACACTGTCTGCAAAACATGCTGCTAACTTCAGACAGTGCAGTTAGTTTGAAAACCTGAGCTGAACAGTAAAATCACTGAACAGAATTTGTTCAATTCTCACTCAAATGAGGACAAAAGATCAATGATAAAAGTACCCATTACATTCGGCCAACTATTCTGAAAAACTAACCACCCTCTTTATTTCTGGAATGCTGAGTATCATGAAGCTTACTGATACTAGGTCTCTCCTACAGAACAACACAGTAGCAGGGTCATTTTTAGGGGATAGCAAGACCATTTCTTTTAAGAAGATGCCATATTGTTACTAAGGTAAATAGCAGTGCAGCATTCATTGTGCTTGATCTCTTAGATATCTGCTCTAGAAAAAGAGTCATGAAGTAAAAGTAAGTCAGCAGTCAAATGTATGCTGATGATTGGAGATTATAATCTGGCAATGAATGACAAGGAAAAATGAAATACTGTAGTTTCACCTCACCCTTACCAGGCCAGACTTCTCCTATCCCTCTGCTCATACCACCATGGTTTGGAAAGAAGAATTATTCTGCAGCAAGAAGCAAGAGTTTGCTTAGAAAAATTATGTTATTCAATATAGAGCCTGAGAAGATAACCAGAGATGTAGAAAAATTTTCCTATGTGATTATAAAGCTGTTAATTATCTATTAAAAGTCATGGCAATGACAGATCAGGCCCATATTGAAGAAAGGGAAGAAAGACAACCCAGGAAATTATCAGGCGGACATGTTAAGAGCAGTCCAGGATGAGATGGAGGATGCATATCCTCCTAGCAACCATTCATGAGGAAGACAAGAAGGCAATCAAGAACAGTCATCACAGATTAACAAAGGCAAATCATACCTGGCCAACCTGATTGTCTTCTATGACAAAATAACTAACAGCGAAGATAAGAGGTAACAGTTCCTCTAACTTTCACTCCAGTAAGGCATTTGTCAATGCCTTCCACCACATTCTTATTTGGAGGCTGAAAAAGTGTGGTGGGATAAACAGTCTTTTAACTGAAAACTGGCTACACACTTGTGCTCCAAGGCAGTATTCAGTAGCTTGAGCTTTAAAGGTTGGTAAGGAAGCAAGTACTTCAGGGTTCAAAAGCAGTGACAGTTCAGTTCAACATCTTTCCCTGAGTAATGAGGCAGAATATTTCCTCAGCAAACTTTTTGGAGGAGTGTTTGGCACATCAGATGATAGAGATTCCATTTGAGAGGCTTTGATAAACCTGAAGACTGGACCAACAGAAGCTTTGAGAACCTCAAGAGGAAGAAATGCTAAGTTCTGCATATGGAATGGAATGGAATGGAATGGAATGGAATGGAATGGAATGGAATGGAATGGAATGGAATGGAATGGAATGGAAT
>JANHGL010014501.1:19137-29479 GCA_024611195.1 Ceyx melanurus | reverse complement strand
GAGTCCCCATCCCTGGAGGGGTTTCAGAGCCATGGAGCTGTGGTGCTGAGGGCCATGGGGCAGTGGTGCCCTGGCAGCACTGGGTTAAAAGAAGGCCTTGATGATCTGAAAGGTCTCTACCAACCCAAGTGATGCTCTTGATTCTAAAAGGGAATATGTTACTTTGAGCAGAGAGGGTTGTTTCATCTCTAGAATGTTCAAAGACCTCCCAGTTTCCCAAGCTGGTTCCTCAGTTGCACAAAGCATCTACTTGGTTTCCTGCTGGAAAAGAAAACAAGCCCCCAAACAAACAAACAACCTAAAAAACAGCCCAACCCTAAAAACCAAACACTTTGGCAGTTGAGAGTCAGCAAGAGAAAACAAAACAATTCCATTTCCCTAATGAGAAGAGTGTGTTTTAAAGGAGTAAGAGCACTTGAAAGCATTAACCAAAGCAGCAGCTGGCCAGGGAGGGCTCAGGGGGTGCCTGGGACAGAGGCTTCACCATCCCAGACCCAGCCAGAGGAGCTGCCTTTTGTGTGGTGGTCTGGTCAGATCTCAGCCTGGCCCTGCCTCCCACTGCTGCTGGGCTTTCAGACAGGCACCGAGCCTGGAAAAAGCCCCAGGGCCTGTCTTCCCACAGTTAACCACAAAAAAAATAGAGTTCAGAGAACAATTAAATATCCTTGCTCCAAAGCAGCTTGGTTCCTTGCTCTGCCCGGGGGGGAACTGGCTTGGAACCCACCCCCTGCACCGCAGCTTTACACAGCCTAACACCCCCAAGCAGCAGGATTCAGCCCCTGGTCCCCAGAGCCAGCAGGCAGGGTGCCCCCCTGGCAGCGGCCCCATGCAGAGCCAGCCTCCCTCCCCACCTCACCCAGTTGCTAAGCTACCTGTGCCCGGCTTATCGCCATCGAAAGGGCAGCGGCTCTGGGTTTATTGCTCTGAGCCCTGTTTGCTCTCCAGAGCCAGTGGCTGGGAAGGGACGGGGCTGGCAGTGATGGGGGAGGGGGTGGCAGAGGCAGGGCTGGCAGGGAATGCCACAGCCAGCCTTGAGCCGAGGTTCAGTGCACACCTTGGCACTCGCTCAGCAGTTGTAGGTGCCAGTGCTGAGCATGGGGGTGCCTGGAGGGGCTGCTGCAGAGCCCCACAAGCAACAGGGGCTCCTGGGCCCTGGCTCAGACCTCGCCAGGCTACAGAAAATAAGTCAAATTGCAGGGAGACAAGAGTCTGTGGTTGAGCAATACCCATCCTCACCAGCTCAAAGATCACATCACCCACTAGGAAAGAATTTTCATTGCCAACCTTTGAGGCAGAGCAGTAGCCCTCTGAGCTCCCAGCTGCCTTCCCCGGGAGACAGGCTGGCTCTTGAGCCCCAGCAACTCCATTCGAGTCCCATCTCTGCCTAGAACTGCAGCTTTCCCCCCGCACCCCCTTCAACAGGCAGCAGCAGCTCTGCCCAGGAGCAGAAGAGGGAGCTACATCACAGTCCCTCCCCCTGCCCTTTGTTCCTCACAGACCAGAACAGCCTCTGCAAGGCCACCAGGAGGGAAGGGAAGTTGTCAAGGAGCTGATGTCCCATTCAGTGACTCACCTCTCTGATTCATTCCACTTTTCCCTCCTCTAAGTCAGGCTCCAGTACAGGTGACCTGCAATTAAAGCCCTCCTGCATCAGGAAGATGCTTCACAGACCTCCAGAGCAAGAAAGACTGGGTTTTAGAAGCCATCGCAAGAGTTTCAGGGTTGTTTTGCTTTTTGGTTGGTTTTGTTTGGAGGTTTTTTTAATTAATTTTTTTTTAATTAATTTTTGGGGGAGCATAAACAAACAGCCACCACTTCAAGGGGCCTGTCAGAAAGATGGAGACACTTTTTAATTGGGCCTGTTGTGACAGGACAAGGGGTGATGGCTTTAAGCTAAAAGAGAGGAGATTTAGACTGGAGAGAAGGAAGACTTTTTTTTTTCCTCTACACAAAGTAGTGAGAAAATGACCCAGGCTGCCCAGAGGGGGTCGATGCCCCATCCCTGGCACCATCCCAGGTCAGGCTGGATGTGGCTCTGAGCACCCTGCTCTGGCTGCAGCTGGCCCTGCTCCCTGCAGGAGGGTTGGACTAGGTGGCCTTGAAAGTTCCAACTCAAACCAGCCTGGGATTCTATGACCTGTTCTGACTGCTTTGAACATCTGCTTCACCCTGCCATGCTGATCTGCTTCTCTTTCTTTGGTGGCAGGCAGGAAAAGCCCACAGGCTGAGCACAGAGGAGAGAGAGCAGCTGCTGCCAAACCTGAGAGCCGTGGGGTGGAACGAGGTGGAAGGCAGAGATGCCATCTTCAAGGAGTTCCACTTCAAGGACTTCAACCGGGTACGAGCAGCAGGGCTAGCAAGGCTTTGCAAAGCAGGAGGCCCCCCCTGGAAGGCCAAAGAAATCCCTCCAGGTTTCTCCTGAAATGTAATGGCTGGGCAAGATGACCAGCCCGAGACACTGCACTTTACCCAGTTTGTCTGGGGAAAAGCTTCCCAAAAACAGCAAAACCCCCAGAAAACCCAACGAAGATGCAGAACATCCTAGGCTGTGCATTTGGTTGGGTTACTTCAAAGCAAGCAGTGTGAAATTAACTTGAAAAACATATGCCAGGGTCAGAGCTAACTTTTCTTCCTACTCCACTGAGCAGGCCTTTGGCTTCATGACCAGAGTGGCTCTGCAGGCAGAAAAACTGGATCACCACCCTGAATGGTTCAATGTGTACAACAAGGTAAGGAAAGTTTGGGGCAAACAGAGATCTTCGGGGAGCAGCCCCAAGTCCTGTTCAGTCAGCAGGTTCTCTTGCCTCAGATTCTAGTCCCTTGGCTGTCACTCACAGATCCTTGTCTCCTCCTTCTGCCTGGCCACCTGAAATCAGAATTAAAAGCAGCTTGTGGAGGAAAGGCAGGTGGGAAAGCAGGCACAGCTGGCTGCTGGGTGGCCAGGACAAGCTGTGGAAAGGAGAAAGCCAGGCAAAAAATGATAGCCTTCCCCCTCCCATCCCAGGCAGGTTTGCTCACAGTCTGGAAAAGTCCCAGCTCCAGCTGCCTCATCAGATGCACTGAGGGCAACTCTGTCAGCACCTTTTGTTCTGTCTGTCTGTCTGCTTTAGGTTCACATCACCCTGAGCACCCACGAGTGTGGAGGCCTGTCAGAGAGAGACATCAACCTGGCCAGCTTCATCGAGCAGGTTGCAGCTTCCCTCTCCTGACCAGAGGCACACAGAGCCAAAAATCAACTCTGCTGCAATCCCTGCCTTGCCTGGACAGCTGCGCCTCCAGTCTCCTCCCCCCTCCAAGCCAGTTCCCAGATCCAGCCTGCCTAGCCCCATGCCAAACTCCCCCTCATGGCTCAGATGGATGGAAGCACCTCTTGGGCACCACATACCCACCTCCAATGTTGCTGCTCCCACCCTTAAACCCTTCCTTAGCTGTGGGCAGCAAGAGCTGAGCCCCCAGGGCTTTCACAAGTGTGCCCTTGTGCACAGTCATGTTACTAAACCTTTCCAGAGCCTGACCCCACCCAGCCACTGCTGCTTCTTACCTCCTGGGATGTGCATTTCAACCAAAACAAGTGGTACGTGAACCCTGGGGTGTCTCTGACCTGCCAGCAACCTTGATGTGCAATTTGGGTCTCACTGGGACCCCTCCCTAGCAGTATTACAACCTCAGTCTATTGTTAACCAGCCTTTAGCAGGATGCCAACTGAAAACGTTTACAATAAACACCTTTGTTAACCTGCTGTGTGAGTTTGGAAGAAGGCCTCCCTCTCAGAACTCCACTCTCCACAGGCTCTCCCAGGGCTGGCTGCCAGGGAAAAGCTGGGTGAAGCAGTGCAGAGAAGGGCAGCTGCCCTCAGCCTGTGCCTCAGAGCAAGCAGGGCCTGGAAATGAAGGTGGCCAAAGCTAGAGGTCAGAGACAAACTGCTGGTGCTGGGGGTTGGGTGCTGGGAGGTCTCTGTTGCAGTAGGAGAAGAATCTGGGCGCCCCATGGCCTAGTTGTTGTGGTTTCAGGACAACTTGATGTGAAACCAACAGTGCTTTGAGCAGAACAATCTGTGAGAAACACACCATTTGGTTATTTAAAGGGTTAACAGACAAAAAAGTTCTATAAAGTATCAAGAGAAAATCCATAGCTCTTAAATGACAATTTTCCAGCATCCTTGAACACCACAGGCAAGACACAGCCAGGGACAGCACCTTTACCTGGGCAGGATGGAAGGGCAGCCCTCAGGCAGAGGGAGGCTCATGAACCATCCTCTGCCACAGATCAGGGGTGCATGAAAAAAAACTAGCAGCAACAGGGTCCTGTTCACTCAAAACTGGAAAAGAAAGAGTCCTGTGAACCCAGATAGCTAAATGCACCATTTTAATACAAACTAGGCCTGCTTTTGCCATCTCTGCAGCTATTTCAGCCTCCAGCTTTACAGTGGCACATGAGAGCAGTACAGAATACTGTCACAGCAGGGGAACTCGTCCCATCAGCTCATTAAAAAGTCAATGCATATTTATTGGGTGAGATATTCTTGTGTTGAACTCAACTCTTCCCTCCCACAAGTCATCAGAAAAGTGCAGGTGAAATCCATGGCATGAAGACATCTCTTCTTGGCCCAGCCCACTGGATATCCTTCCATCCAAGACCCAGGAGCTCGTGCAAATCCCTCTGCAAGTGTTTCACACAAGCAAAGCATCTTGCTTTGGAAAAGCTGACAGTCAGAAATCTTGCAGGAGTTGTTGCAAAGATCCTTCCAGGTCTGAGGTACCATCCAGTTGCAGGTGTCATCCAGTCCACAAGAGCTGTCTTTCCCCATCTCTTTTAAATTATTACAGTCTGTTAATTGCAGCATTTATCTCAGACTGGCATGGCAGAGGAGATGCAGAATCCACATTAGATGACAAGGGTGACTACAGGTTACACATGGGTAAGTCACAGTGGCCTATTGCTGACCAATTACATTGAACAGTACAGAGCAAACACACACAAATTATACCCACAAATATTCCTAGTTAAGTGAAACCCAGAACAGAAACAAGTCAACTCACAAACAACATCTTCCAATACATCCAGAAATGTGAAATGGAGCACTGATCTGTCAGATCCACCTGCTTCCAAAGCACAGGCAGGGAAGAGGAGGGAGTTTTCTTTCTCCTTAACCCCAACCCAATCCATCTCCCCTTTGTTATAAAGCAGAAACAAAAAACACCTGCCCTTTTTGTTTTGTGGTTGGTTGGTTGCTGGTGGTTTTTGTGTGTTTTTTTGTTGTTGGTTGGTTTTAAACCTCAGTTCAAGGGAACCATCACAGTAGCCAGACACTTGTCTCCAAAGTACAGCAGACTCAGAGATGCAGCTACAGTCCCATTAACAGAAACCAACAGGTCCTGGTGAACCCATCAAGAGACTATCAGGCAACTCAAATGCCCAAGGCAATGGTTTCCAAAGGGCTCAGAGACATGCACAAAGCCACTGATTTAAGGGGAGGTGGCCAAAATACTTCTGTCTCCTCCAACTGAGGATAAACCTGTTAAAAAAGCAACTTATCCTTCCCACGAGGCTGCAGTGGTCTGTGCAGTGGCTGCAGGAACCCTTCACACTCAGGGTGGTAATTCCTGCCCAAGGGTGTGCTGGGCCAGTGGGTCAGCTCCAGACACCAACACCTCCAGCTGCCCTGCACAAGGCCCCACAGACATGGCACAGTCTTCTCCCAGGGAAGCAGGCAAGCTGAAGGGGAACACCTGGAAAAGCCCTGCAGGAATGACTCCACTGCTGCTCATCACCTCCAGAGGTTCTAACTTGTCCTTGAGGCCACAACTGCCTCACAAGACACACTGGGAAAACTCTCTTACCATAAAAAGTGGAGAGAAAAAAGGTGAACCACACACACCAAGGCTGCATACCTCCCTGTGTCCTGTCACTGGCCTCTCAGAGCTGCAGCAGCATCTTTGCAATGCTGGGAAGGGACTTGGCTCCACACCACAGCTACTCCAAGCTTACAGACTCTCTGAGGCCAGCCTGCCTTTGAGGTTTGTGGTTTTTTTCACTATAGTACCTTAAGAAAACCACTGCAGCCAAGACTGCAGCCAACAGCTGAACCCTCCAATCCTCCCTGGCATCCCACAGCAACCACCCAGCCAGAGAAGCATCAAGGCACACTGGTGAATGCCCTCGAGAGAATGTGCCTTAGAAAGAATCAGTGCAAAGAGATTACAACTTATTACAAAAGTCACCTTTTGATACTCAAAGATCATGGTAAAAAAAAAAAAAGAGCCAGGTCAATTTGGCACAGGCCCTTTGCATGAGAGGCCCAGGGCCTGGTGTCCAGCACTAGTGCAAAACCTGCTCACAAGCAGTGAAACCAGTGCCCTGCAAGGTGACAGAAGCCCTGCAGGAGGTACCTGGGCACCTGCTGGGAAGAGGCAGGGGAGCAGAACAGTCACTATGTACCTAGGAGTTTCAGTACCATCCAGCTCCTCCCCCTACACCACCCACTCTTCTGTTTTCTGCTGGATTCCAACCAAGAGACTCCAGAAAAGGGTTTGGTGTTGCCTGGGGGTTTTGCCCCCACCCCAACACTCAGCTCACTGAGGTCTTCAGACTGAATTTCAGGAAGAGTACAGGAGCTTCTTTTCCTTTCACCAACTGATCACCTCTGCACTACACAGATGTAAGGCTCCCAGTGTTAAATACAGCAGCTTGGAGGAATACTCAGCAAACAAAATATTCAATTTATTTTTTCTGCCTTCAACTCCTGGGAAGATTGAAGTTTTGGAACACAACGGGAGAGCTCTTATCTACCACTTGGAACACAACCTGAGAACTCTTATCTAACACCTGGCTGGACACCAGCTGAATACCAGGGCTAAGGAGAAGAAACAGTAAGGAATGAAGTGACAGGCAGAATACCTGAGGAATTTGGAGTTGTGGAATGGACATTCAATTCACCATTGACAGTCATGATGAAAAACAGGCAGGGGGAAGGGAAGAAAAGCCCTAAAACTAAGAAGTTGGGCATGAAAAGAATGTGGATTTCAGAACAGAGCACAGACAGGAAAGGAAACTCGAGCTGAAGCCGACGTCAGACCCGTAGGAACAGAGGCTTACTGCAATCTCCTCCCCTGGGAAACCTTTAGAAGCACCCCAGTGCTGGCTGGTGGGGCCCTGGCTGTTGCTCTGCAGTCAGTGGTGGCCAGGAGAGCCATTCATGTGCTTCTCAGTGCAGGGCACATCCGTGCTGTAGAGCCCGTCCAGGTACGCCTGAGAAATCTCCGCTACCAAGCTCCTGTCGGGCACCGACTGGGCCATTCCATAGATGGCTCCCTAAGCACAGAAGAGCATCCTTAATGCCACCAGGGAAACACTCTCACCCCCAGGGTGCCCTCACCCTAGGCTGGCCTCCTTACCATGCCCGTGGTCTTGGCCTTGAGGTCCTTCATGATGTCAGCAATGCTGTCCCTGACGTCCCCCAGAAAGCGCTCGGCCACGCCGGGCTTCGTGTGCAGCTGTGTGATGCAGAGGTGAATGCTGGCCAGGGGGCAGAGGGGAGACATTAACAGGCTGCCCAGGGAGGGGGTTGAGTCCCCACCCACCCCTAGGTGTGCTGAAGGGTGGTTTGGATGTGGTTTTGAGGGACGTGGTTTAGGGGTGAGCTTTGTGGAGCAAGTTAATGCTTGGACTGGATGATCCCAAGGGGCTTTTCCAACCTGAGTGATTCTGATTCCTGCCTGACTTCATCACACACTGTTCAGGGCAGATAGTTTTCTCACCTCAAAGGTACACCTTGCAAGAAAAATGCAGCTTCCTGTGGGTATAGTGATCCTGACAACCCCAGTAGGATTGCAGATGACACTAAGTTGGGCAGGAGTCAATCTGCTGGAGTGTTGGGAGGCTCTACAGATGGTTCTGGACAGGGTGGATAGATGGGCTGGGGATGAGGTTCAACCAGGCCAAGCACCAGGTCCTGCCCTTGGATCACAACAACCCCCTGCAACACTACAGGATGGGGCAAGACTGTCTGGAAAGCTGCCCAGCAGAAAGGGATCTGTGGGGGTGCTGGTCAACAGCTGCTTGAAGAGGAGCCAGGGTGTGCCCAGGTGGCCCAGAAGCCACCAACATCCTGGCTGTGTCAGAGTCCAAACTCTTTTCAGAGCAGGTACCTCTGAAAGCATTTGCTCTGTTCCCACAGAACAGCAACGACCCAAACTGAAGGAAACTCTGACATTCATTTTGCACCAGGCTGGAAAGATCACTGGAAATCATCAGCCCTTTACTGGTATTTCAATTACCTTCATCTTCAGCAGGAAGATAATAAAAGTAAATAAATCTACAAACCCTCAGATAACTAACAGGAGATAAAGCCCTGGCTATTTATATTTTCTGCTTGTATTAGACAGAGGTAAATAGAAAAGGAGCCTCAGATATGCCCAGGACCATTCAAATTACTCTTCCCTTATCCTCCCTGCAGTAACCACTATCTATCAGCAATTACAGAACTAATTCCTTCTGTGCAGGGCAAAAGCCTGAGCACAATTTCCCCCATAGGGATGACACCCCTGAGCAAAGCACAGGAGCTCCATACTCTGAAGATGACCATCTTGCCTCCTCTGGTTGCACATCACTCCACAGACTCACCTTGATGGGAACTGGAGGACATTTAAGTTCCATCCTTTGGCAGCCAGGAAGTTAGACAAGCGATAAATGTCAAAAACATCCGAGCCAATGGAGAGCACAGACACCTCAGGCCTCCCCAGGATGTAGATACTGTCCATTTTTCTCAGCCTAGAAAAGAAAAGGGAGAAAAGAGCTGCCTGATGAGGCTTATGGGGTGTTGGGGCCTGCACTAGGACTCAGGTCTTACAGGCACTGAAGTAAACTCTGGAAGAAATGAGGGGAAAAAGGAAGACATGCAAAGAAGAGTCACAGAGAACATCAGTTGATCAGCTCAGATGGCAACACAAGCACCCCAGAAAGAGAGTAAACCCCTTGTTTCATCATGGGAGCTCCTTCCAGATTCCCTCTCAGAAGCAGCAGAGGGAGAAGGAATTCTGGCAGCCAGGTCAGGTGAATGGAAGTGGCTGCACCCCTCCCCTCCCTGCCTCCTGCCCACCTGGCACAGGGCATACACAAATCTTCTCTGGAACTGCCCAGCAGATCCCTGCTCTGCAGCTCACAGGCTAAACACTTGCAAGATAAACAACAAAAAAAAAGCAGTTTTGGAGAAGAGAGCCCAGAGAGGCATCAAAGAGCAGGACCCAAAGCTCTGCACTCACGTACTCTGACTCCAGGAACCGAGTGGTTCTGATGATCCTCTTGGTGGCCTCAATGTAGCCAGACTCTCCTATGTGCAGCAGGGTGGCCCAGCAGGCAGCTATGATTCCACCAGGCCTGGAGCCAGCCACGGAGGGGGAGGCATAGATGCCCCCTTGCCAGTCTGGTGCTATGAAGAACTGGTAGCTCCTGTACTTCTTGTCACTGTAGAGCACCACTGAGGAGCCCTTGGGAGCATAGCCATACTGCAGGGGAACAGAGAACATTCTAGAGCAGCCAGGGGGCACAGGAACACCTTCTCACACTCACCAAGATGCCATCTGCCTGCACTTCGGTGCACTGAACAAAGCTACCTGAACAGAGCAGCCCTTTGGTGGATGAATTCCCTGATAGCAAGGCCCAGAGAATGGCTGAGAATGGAGTCAAATCCAGTTGGCAGCTGGTCACAACTGCAACAATAAAAGGTGGGGCAAGAGCAGCTGGAAACTGCCCAGCACAAAAGGATCTGTAGGGGGTGATCAACAGCTGCCTGAAGAGGAGCCAGGGTGTGCCCAGGTGGCCAAGAAGCCACCAGCATCCTGGCTGTGTCAACACTGGTGTGGACAGCAGGGCTAGGACAGGGATTGTCCCTCTAGAAGTGGCACTGGGGAGGCCACACCTCAAATCCTGGGGTCGGATTTGGGCTCCTCACTCTCAGAAGGACACAGGGGGGCTGGAGCGTGGCCGGAGAAAGACAAAGCTGGGGTAGGACCTGCAGAACAGGGCTAGCAAGGAGTGGCTGAGGGACCTGGGGTTGTTGAGCCTGGAGAAAAGGAGGCTCAGGGGAGACCTTCTGGCTCTCAACAACTCCCTGGAGGCTGAAGCCAGGTGGGGTTGGGCTCTTCTCCCAAGGAACAGGCAACAGGACAAGAGAAAACAGCCTCAGGCTGTGCCAGGGGAGGTTTAGGTTGGACACAAGGAAAAATATCTTCCCAGAAGGGTTGTCCAGGGCTGTCCCAGGCTGCCCAGGGCAGAGTCCCCATCCCTTGAGGGGTTTCAGAGCCATGGAGCTGTGGTGCTGAGGGCCATGGGGCAGTGGTGCCCT
>JANHGL010014501.1:8001-19006 GCA_024611195.1 Ceyx melanurus | reverse complement strand
CCATCCCTGGAGGGGTTTCAGAGCCATGGAGCTGTGGTGCTGAGGGCCATGGGGCAGTGGTGCCCTGGCAGTTAATGACTGGACTCCAAATGTTCCTAAAGGTCTCTTCCAATCAACATTACTTTATGGTTCTACCCCTGCACTTCAGCACTCCTCCACAGAGCAGAACAGCCCAAAGGCAGGGATGGCATCAGGAATCACTCCTCCAAAATGCAGCCCTGGAAGGCATGCTGTCCCCAGTTCTCACCTTGTGGGTATCAGCAGAAATGCTGGTCACTCCTTGCACACGGAAGTCAAACTGATGCTTTAGAGGGAAGCCTGCCTTGTCCATGAAAGCAATCAGAAAACCACCCAGGCAGGCATCAACATGGAAGGGGATTTTGTACTTCACTGCAAGCTGTGGGTGAACAAGAGAGTCTGGTGAACATCACACAATCAGGCAGGAAAATGACATCAGCCATGTACCCAAACCCCAGCCACCAAACAATACTCTGCATTTCACAAGTAAATGTTCCCTGCCCCTTTGGGAGCATCATGCCACCCCCTGAAGCTGTTAAGGAGGGGCTGGCTGCTTGTAGGATGCCTTCTGGCAATATATGAAGAGCCAGTGGGGGGAAAACCAACAGCATGTTTTGGCAGTTTGCTGTTTGCCAGAGAGCTGTGACAATGTGGTCTGAGTCTGTGATAAAGCACAAGGGAAAAGAATATTGGAGGCCCTGGCTGGTTAGACAAAAGAAATAACTGCAGCACAGAGAAAAAAAATCAAGAGGACTGATGGAAAAATAAGATCTCAGTCCTTTGACTCTTACTCATTCCACACGGCTCCTCAGACTTCTGTGCCAAATTTGCTACACCTCAACATGAAAAACTTTCACTGTGAGGGTGACAGAGGCTGGCAGGGCTCTCTGGCACAGAGAGGCTGTGGAGTCTCCTGCTCTGGAGACATTCCAGACTCACCTGGATCTGTTCCTGTGTGGACTGCCCTGGGTGACCCTGCTCTGGAAGGGGGCTGGATGAGGTGATCTCCAGAGGTCCCTCCCAACCCCCACCATTCTATGATCCTGAAACCCCTCTGCTCTTCTTGTACAGAATGACATGCTGGGTTTATTGCTACAGCCCCCACAAGTCCCAAGGTGCTGGCCAGTCCCAGGGTGGCCTCCCTACCTCTGCCACCTCCTCAACTGGGTCCATGATTCCATGTGGGAACTGGGGAGCAGAGCAGACCAGCATGGCTGTGTTCTTCGAGATTGCTCTCCTCATTGCCTGAAGATTTAAAGAAAGAAGATGCTCACATCCCATTTAACAAGTGCCATCCTGCCAAAAAAGATAAAAAGGGAAAACATGCAGCATCCAGCCTGCAAAAAAACAACACAAAAGCCTCTAGAAAGCAGAGACAAGCTACAGACACCAGCAGACTTCAACCAAGGCATTTAACTCAACCCACTTGGAGATACTAGAGCAATTCTGTCCACCCTCATTTCTGACATAAATTATTTGCCTCTAAATGCATGACAGACAGGACAAAAGGATGGTTTATACCAGGTTATGTCAAGCAACTCTTATCTGCCATGATGAGCACTTGCTCCTGACACTTCTTATTTCTAGGAAGCATCACCCCTTGCTCTCCACTCACTGCCTGGCCAGGGAGATTTCTGTCTCTTTGCTGTCCAGTGCTCAACCCCCACACAATTTTTTAGGTTGTGCTGCCTCCAGTGGTACCTGGACATCCACTTCCATTGCCTCAGTGAGTGGGATGTGGATCAGCTTGAGGCCAAAGTAGTGTGCTGCCTTGTCAAACGCTGCGTGAGCACTCACTGGCACCAGCCTAGGGAAGGAAAACTCCAGAGGTCAAACCTGCTGGGGACAGCAGCCAAAACCACCCCACCAAATCCAACCTGCAAGGGATTTCTGTTGGAGCTCACCAACAAGCCACTTGCACGTATCAACCAGTCAGAAAATAATCATACTGAAAAAAAAAAAAACAGCTGGGGGATATATCTGGGGGGAAATAGAGGCCACGTGCTGCTCTGAACTGCAGTGATGGACACACACCTGTGAGCAGCCCAGAGAAAATCTGTTCCAGCTATTCCACCCCACTGCTAGCAACTAAAAGCCTCAGAAAAAGATCATTTCTTGTCATATCAAACAATATTACACCATCTCCAACCAGCCACTCTCCCTGTGAGAGAAGGGAAGGAGCAGCACCATCACATTTGCTGCCTCCCACCTCCAGTGGCAGTGGCTGAACAGCCTCAGTCAACCTTGCTTTCTGAGGCATGTGTCTTTATCAGGGTTTTTAGCAGCTCACAAAGCCAAAGAGGGCAGAAAAGAAGGGCAGGGGTTCAGCAGAAGATGAACACCACAGCGTTTCATCTCTTTACATTTTCCCCTCATAAGCAATTAAGCAGAAAAAAAAACATTTTTGATGCACTGCCTGGAAAGAAAAAAAAAAAAAAAAGAGCCCATTAGAGAGAGCAAATCCTCTATTAAGAACATAATGA
Organism: Ceyx melanurus; assembly: GCA_024611195.1. Lineage (NCBI taxonomy): Eukaryota > Metazoa > Chordata > Aves > Coraciiformes > Alcedinidae > Ceyx > Ceyx melanurus. The sequence goes on along the minus strand of JANHGL010014501.1, from coordinate 16,505 downwards.
TGAGCACAATTCCTCATTTCAGCTCCAAGCAGCCCCAACTTTAGTCCTGGAGTTTTCAGGCTAAATCCTCTTTGATCTTCATAAATCAAACCCCTTGAACACTTCAAAGGGCCTGCCAATCTCTGCTGCAGAGGGGCTCAAAGCTGAGAGGAGAGGCTGTGTCTGCAGCAGGTATTGCCCAAATACACCTGCACAGCTGCTGCAGCCTCCCAGGCTGTTCAAGCTGCTTCTGCAGCTCTTCTTTCAACCCAGGAGGTGTGGCTCAGGGTGAACAGGGCATACCCTCAGGAGTCAGAGGGCTGCTGTTATCCCGTCCCCTTCCCTGCCACACTCTGGTTAAGCAGACAGGGAGTTCAGGGGGTTCTTCCTTCCCCAGCTCTGGGAGGGCATCTCAGCTGGGCCTGACTCTTCATGTGCTGTAGCCATGCCAGAGCAGGTTTTGCAAAGAGTTTCATTCTCCTTCCCTTGAGATTAGCTTTCCCCCCCCCATGTTTTTCTCCTGTTATCATTCCATTTGTTACAGTCTTAACTTCTGGGTGAGGCATTTTTCTTTCCCCCTGTTCATCCTCCCCTGGGATCCTGCTGCGAGTTTCACGTGGGCTCGCCCTGAGCCTCAAGCAGGGACCCCAGGTTTCTCTTTCAGACACAAGGAGGTGGTGAAGAGCTAGGAAATGAAGGACTGGGGAGGTGCAGCAGGCACCTGGAGTGAGGGGAGCCCCCCCAAAACAAAAGCCAAGCTCACATTTCAGGCTGCTTGATGCCTCTCTCGTAGGCCAGGTCTCGGTAGGCCTTGCAGGCCATCAGAATGCTCTCCGTGCCCCCCGAGGTCATCTGTTGGGGACAAAAGAAGCAAACAACAACAAGAAAAACTGCTTACAGGAGAGAAATGCACAGAAACAACAACAACAACAACAAAAGGATGTTGCTACAAGATCTCTGCCCAGAGATGCTTCAGAGGCAAGAGGTGGACAGGACGCCTTGGGTGCTGAAGGGCAGCTGCAGCCACTCAACAGCTCAGGGTCTTGCACAGAGGGAGAGGGGCTGGAAGGGACCCCTCTGGATATCAGCCAGTCCAATCCTTCTGCCAAGGCACATTCACCCAGAGAAGGCTGCAGAGAATACATCCAGGCACTGAAGAGTCTGGTCCCAGACTCTTGTCCTCCTGACACCCACCCTTCAGGTATTTACAAGCACTGATAAGATCCCCTTTGTGTTCTCCAGCCTAAAGAGACTCAGCTCCCTCAGCCTTTCCTCATAAAAAAAAAGATGTTTAGTCCCCTACTCATCTTCACAGCCCTTTGCTCTACCTCCTCCAGGAGCAGCCTGCCCCTCTTGGCCTGGGAAGCCCAGAACTGGGCACAGTACACTGTACACAGTACAGACCCTGCTGCACATCACTGGCTGGCACACTGAAGCTACCTGGTTACCTAGGGATGTTTTAATCTGCATTACAGATCAATTATGCCATGTACACAGGAATATCCAAAGGGATTCTGTGTGAAATCAACTGAACAGCAGCAGGTTTTTTGAGATCTGGAGCACAGCCCCACTGAGGAACAGAACCAGCTCAGGGTTCTCACTGCTCCTGAGCTACAAACCTTCCCAGAACATGAAGCACTGTGGAGCTCAGAGCTCTCTCCCCACTCCCAAGCTCTAGGGAACACCAGCCCAGAGCTTTTAAGTCCTCAAGGAGAAATTTTACACTCCTGCATCACCCTCCTCAGGCTGCCCCAGCTCCCTGGGCCCTGCTGACAGAAGAACACAGTGACAGGAGTTATCACAGTGACTGTGGTCATGACTAAACATTAAGCATGGAGTAAGGAACAAAGTTCACAGGCACACAAATACAAGCCTGCTACATTTGTTCCTCACCTGATCAGAGCCCTCAGCAGCTGCTGCCACAGCCAGTTGGAAAGTGACTGTCAGAACACAGACAATCTCTGCTTTTTTTTGTTAGTTGAAAAGCAGCAGCTGTCACAGCTCAACCCTACCAGGGCCTCCAGCTAGATGAAGAAATCACATTACTTGCAAAGCAAAGGGATGGCAGCAGGAACACAACACCCTAAGTGTTTGCTGGGTTGTGTCATTCACTCTTCAACTCTCCTTATGGAAAGAGCTGGGAAGTGGGTTTATTTTGGAGGGAGGAAAGAAAGAAAAAACAACAAAACAGGCTGGTAGAACATGGATTGCCTTCCTCCTGCAGGCTGGGAGGAGAGGAACAGGATTGCTGCAGGCTCCACTGCTTGCAACAGCACTCACAGGAATTGCAGTGACTGTGACACCTTCAGCATGATTCTGGGATGTTGGGATTCCTGGGCATCCTGAGCACCTCCACACTCATCCAGGCACCGTGGTCACCAGAGCAGCCTCTCTACAGCCTCCTTCCCTTTGACTTTTCCACCAAAACCCCAACATCTTCTAGATGACAAAGCCTGGCTCCCAAGCTGCATGGGAACACAGCCCCTCCAAGGGCTCTGGTAGGGCAGAGACAACACTCTGAGCAGCTCCTGAGACACAGGTTAAGGAACAGCATCTGGGATAGCTCCTCCTGACAGGCACCAAGAGCAGAATGCAAATGAGCAGCATGGAAATGCACCCCAAGAGCTGAACCCCAGCCAGAGGGGTCTCCTCAATTGGCTCTCAGGCAGCACAGCAGGGCCAGAGTGACTGATGGGAGCCCTGCCCCAGAGCCAGAACACTCCTGGCCCATGCCTGCAGAGGGAGGCTCTCCCAGCTTAGCTCCCAACAGCAAACTGGTTCTGCTGTAGCCAGGGCTTGAATCACCATCAGAGGACACAAGCTTGCCCCAGGCAGTGATTCAGCACCCACCAGTGGCTCCACACACAGCATTTGGGGTTTCTCCCCTCCCTTCTAAATGCAAGTCCACAGACTCATGTGATGCCACAGGGGAAAAAGGGGCTGGAAATAAGCATTGCTTTAAGCAGTTTTCCAACCCTCCTCTGCCTTTGACTGCCAGAAAAAGGCAAGCAGACAAGAGGGTTTTGTCCCTGATTTATTGTTATCCAAATGGGAGGAGGAGAAAGCACAAGGACAAATATCCCTCCTGCTTTCTGAACTCGAGATCCTTCTCTTCCTCCCTCCACCCCCTCCCCACACAACCGTCCCCCTGCACTGCCAAGCAGGCCTCTCTTTTTCAAGTGCAAAAAAATCCAACTACTACACAAATATTCCATCATTGAAGCCTGCAGAAGGCTGGTGATTTCTCCCCAGCCTGGAGGGGAAATCCAGCACTGCTAAAGCACCTCCTGAACAAACACAGGCAAGCACCAGACAAGAACAAACTCCCCCATTCCTCCTCGACCTGGTGAGCTTCATTAGTTTTTCCAGATCACTGCAAGATCACAATTAGAATCTCCTGGGAGCTAATATATATATTTTATTTTTTTTTTTTCACTGAGTCCTGTTCTTGTTTTATATGATTTAAAGTGAGAACAAATGAGTAATTAGTGAAAAATGGGAAACACCCATTGCTGCCGAAAGCAATTAACTTTTCAAAGCTGCTGAAAACCCTGGAACCTCTGTTGGTGCAATCTGAGGCAAAAGTTCTGCCTGCACAGCCTCCCCCACGAGCACTGTTAGCAGGTTTGTGCTTTTGTTTGAACAGAAGAATTGCAGCTCCCTTGTCTCAGAGGCAACTTCTGTGAGCACCACGAGCTGCTGGTCCACTTTAACACTCAGCAATCTAAAAAGACACGTTTCATTTTAGCATTTATCAAACAAAAAACCTTCAGAGAGGAAGCTGGGGGCTGCTCATCCTGCTTAGAGGATCCCAGACTCCCAGCATGGGAGAGGCCTCTGGAGATTTTCTCATCCAACCCCCCTGCTAAAGCAGAGTGACCCAGAGCAGGTTCTAAAAGATACCCTGTGACAAGAGGGTTGGGACAGTGCAGGGATCCCCAGGCTACTCAAAGCCCTTGAAACAGCACAAAATGTGTCCCTGTGCTGATTATTAGACTCCAAAAGTGCTGTTTATGAGCAGATTTGCCCCAAAAATGCTGTTTATTAGCAGATTATTAGCTCCAAAGTGCTGCTCTGCAACACGTGATGGAAATCACAGAGGAAGTGAAATTGCCTGGAGAGGCACAGACTGAAATGTTTGGTGTTTTCCACTCAGCAGTCCCAGATCCACCCTCCAGAAACACCAGCAATGCCTCCAGGGATCATCAGCACACACCAACAAACCTGGACAAGCAGCTCCCAGTTCCCTACAGCAGGTAAATGCAGCCAACAGGGATCTGGCACCAAGAGCCACTGCTTCTCAGAGCTGGCAGTGATGAAATGCAGGGAAAAAAAACACCAAAACACAGCATCTGTTTGAGCTTTCAGTGCTGCAAAGGCTGAATGGAGAAAACAAGAAGCTTCTCAGAGGAAAAAGCTCCTGAGCAGATCCATTGAGAGACAAACTCAGAGCTTTGCACCCTCCCTGCTTTAGCCATTTCTGGTTTACAGCCTCACTGGCTACTGCAGGGTGACTGTGGCACTCTGAGTGCCCCTCCAGGGACTGAAAGCAGAGCATGGAAAAAAGAAAGTTTTTAAATTATTTTGTCTGCAGAAATTTATCCAAAATGTTGATTGTGTGTCAGGGAGAAGAAGTCAAGTCTGTGAGGCCATGAGTGCATGTGATATCCACACATCCAGCCACATCTCTCCAACAGTGATTAGGATCTCTGGACACTTCACAGGCAGGAAGGGCAAGCTGGGAGGAAGGCAGAAAGTCCACTGGAGAGACTGGTTTGGACACAGTAATTAGAGGGATGTAATTAATCTCCTCTTTCCGGGCAATCAGCTCTGTAGCCCTGCCATGTGATTCATGATGCAGAACTCCATGGCTCCAGCAATGGGGGGAAGATTCCTCTTGGAATGGCAGCAGCACAGCTTCAGAATGGAGGGGGGAGAGAGGGAAAAGCAGAATTCCCAGGGAACACCCAGGCAGGCCTCCCACTGGCCTTGGTCCCCACCCCAGTGGTTCAGGGCACTGGGGCAGCTCTCTTGGGCAGTGGGAGGTTTCAGGGGAGGAGCAGGGGAAAGGTCAAAGCTTTTCCAACATGGGCTGGTGGAACAACCAACCTGCTGCAGGCTGCAGAGAGCAAAGTTCTCCAGGCAAATCTGAGTGGCTGCTCTGGCACTTCAGTGCTCAGCTGCTGAGCAAGAGAAGTTTCTAGAGCTTCAGAACCCAGCCTCTCCCCTAGGCCAGGAATCACCTCTGCACTGCAATCCAGGAATGCCACCCCCAAAACACACCTCAGTGCCATCTCCTGCTCTCAAAGGCAGCCATGGTTTACACCCACAGGTATCAAACAGTCCAGTTCCATCTCCAATCCACCTGGAGTTTGGCCCCAACTACACCTTCTAGGCTATTCAGCACAGCCAAGCCTTCAGCTGTCAGGTGAAGGCCACTCAAGGCCAAGTTCACCTCCAACCCCTGCCAACCCTGCCTTCCCACACTGATCTTCAGCCCCTGCCACCCTCTCCTCACGTGTGGATCTGCTCCTCTGCAAGTTAAGCACCTTGTGTGGACCCCAGGTGAAACACGGGAAGTTCCACCTCAATATGAGGAGAAAATTCTTCCCAGTGAGGGTGGCAGAGCCTGGCAGGGGCTGCCCAGAGAGGCTGTGGAGTCTCCTGCTCTGGAGACATTCCAGCCCCACCTGGATCTGTTCCTGGGTGACCTGCCCTGGGTGCCCCTGCTCTGGCAGGGGGTTGGATTCAATGATCTCCAGAGGTCCCTCCCAACCCCCACTATTCTATGATTCCAAAAAAATCCCTGTGGGGAACACTTTTAACATCCAACCTAAACCTCCCCTGGCACAACTTGAGGCTGTTTCCTCTTGTCCTGTCTCTTGTTCCTTGGGAGCAGAGCCCAACCCCACCTGGCTCCAGCCTCCTGTCAGGGGGTTGTTGAGAGTGAGAAGGTCTCTCCTGAGCCTCCTTCTCTCCAGGTGAGGAACCCTACTGCCCTCAGCTGCTCCTCACCACACTTGTGCTCCAGACCCTTCAAGAGCTTCACTGTGCTGCTGTGAACACACTGCAGCAACTTCACAGCTGCACATCTGGCTCTAACTCTGAAAGCACCAGTGGCAGAACACACATCTGGACTATTGCTAGGAGCTCTGTCAAGGCTTCCAAACTCATTTTCCCTGTTGGATGCTGGAGGAGCAGAGAAGCCTGGGAAGAGCTTTCCAGCTGGACAGATGACAATACATGCTATGCCTGCTTGACCACCAGCACTTTGAGCTGCTTGCCAGCTGGCTTTGCCCTCAATCTCAGCATTCTGGCAGGCTCACAGCTTTCCAGTTCAGAGATAAAAGTGAGAGGAGCCACTCTGAAGTGACACTGCTCTGTCTGCCATCCTGCAGTGACCACCAGCCAGGCTGCATCCCACAGCTTCTCTTTCCCCTGAAAGCAGGTAGTCATGACTAGAAAACCACTTCCCTGAGTGAAAGGGTCTCTCAAAGCTGCATCAAGAAGGGCCACCTTCCACACAGCTCTGCTGGCATTGGCATATCCCAGGATGGGCACGACCTCAGTCTCAGCTGGATAGCAGGAGGGGCATTTGCACTTAAATCCAAGTCAGAAACACTCCAAAGGCACTCAGGGGTCCCTTGGAGCCAGGCTACTTACAGCACCACAGGAGTTGGGGCCCCCGTTGAAGAGTGTGCAGGCAATCCTCACCACTTCTGCTTCCATCTTTCTCAAACCAGGGAAGATATCAGGATGGAGAGGGTTACTCCAGGCAAACTCCTCGTACACCTTCAGGAAAGGACACCAGTTAGCCTTGCAGATGAAGCACTGGCCTCTCAGTGCAGACCTGATAGCTCAGCCCATGCACCCTGTAAGCAGAGGTAGGAGCAGCTCTAGCAACACTGCAGATCTTGGGCTGAACACCACAGGTTGGGAAGCTACAGCTGAAGGGTAAAAAAGTAAAATAATTTTTTTTTCAGGCTATCCTGGCCTCTGGAGTGATTCTATAGCATAGCAATAGTTGCTGTGGCAAACAGGTTTCATCATGGAAGCTATTTTTAAACAAGAACACAATTTGCACCCTGTGATTGCTTTACCCAAAGCAGCCCAAACAAAAACAACAGAAAACCAACTTTGCAGAACTAGTTTTCAAGTTTCCTAGTAAAAGGGGAATTCTGAAGCAGTTAGAAAAGCACAGTTGCCCACCCCACACTGCAAAAGTGGCTGTGGAAACCTGAATTTCATGCTTGTTCTGCACCCTTGGACTCACAGGGTAAGCCTGGAACAGGCCAGTTCCAACCTCCTGCAGTGGAGATCAAAAAGCAACTGCAGGGATGTCAGAAGACTTGCAAGAATAAACCAGCAAGTAATTGGTACAGAGGGAATGTTGCCACAACATTCCACCCAAGCTGAGGCCTCTCTAGAAAGGCTGCTCCAAGCTAAATGTGTGTTTCCCCAGAAGCAGCAAAGGAAATGTCAGTGTGCAGAAGAAAATAGCAATACAACACCAAACAGAGCTCGTTCCAGCTGCTACAAAAGCTGCTCCCAGGAGCAAGGGCAGGCTTCTCTTCCTAGCAAAAAAGTGCCTCCTGAAACAAACAGATTTGAAAGTGAACCTTTGAGTTGTTTAGGTTGTTTTCCAACCTTCTCAAAGGAAAATGTTGCTGGGTGGGTGAAGAGAGCTCACACAGCACCACAGTGCCAGAGCTCCACTGCTGGGAGATCTGGAGCACACAGTGAGCCCAAAACACACTGTACAGACTTTTGTTTTGCTTAAACCAAGAGGAATTTGGTTCTGTCTCTCAGTGAAGCTCTTCCAGTCACAGCTCCCACAGCCTCCCAGTAACAGGCCAGCCAAGGGTGCTGCAGCAAAGGCACATCTGTTGGGAGGGGCTTGCTGAAGCTGCCTGTGACCATTCCAGGAACTAGGTCCAGTTACCTGAAGTGGTGCCCTGTGCTGGATTAGATTTTATTCCGTGGTCCTGCTCTGGCAGAGGGTTGGATTTGAAGATCTCCAGGTTCTCTTCCAATCCCTGACAGCCTGGGATCCTGTGAACCATTTCCAGTTCACTTATATTCAGCTCCCTACACTCCTAGTTACCCCCACAGGGTGTTTGCACAGGGACAGTCACATGGCCAGCTTTACACTGCCCAAAAGCTCTGCTGCTTGTCCCCTTCCACCTACATTTGCCCTAAGCTCTGTCTGAGCATTGGGCAGTCTCAGTGTCAGAAGTTCCCTATTTATTTTGAAAGATGCCAGCACAGCATTGCAGGCTTTCTGGACACCCTGAGGAGATGCTAGGGACGTCTGGAATATTTCATCCAGTGCTTGGCCCTCAGCTCCAGAGGGACAAGGAGCTGCTGGAGAGTCCAGTGGAGGCTCCAAGGATGCTGAAGGGGTTGGAACAGGGGTCTGCTGAGAGCCCTGGGGTCTTTAGTCTGGAACAGAGCAGCCTGAGAGGGGATGGAATCCATGGGGATCCAGAGCTGAGTGTCAGGAGGAGGGGCAGCCTCTGCTCACT
>JANHGL010014500.1:1213-25491 GCA_024611195.1 Ceyx melanurus | reverse complement strand
AGTTCATACACAGAGATTTGGTAAGCTACCCTATGGAGAGAGTGAAACGGGGAATATAGAGGGCTATTAAAAAAAAGAGCAAACCATTATAGCTGGAATATAGAATAATGAACCAAGCCCCACTCACTTCTAGATATATATGTTGTCTGGGAACATTAACTGTAATAAAATCCATAGATTTCTCTAACCACTTGATAAAATGTTGTTATATATTGTGACTTGAAATGCTTTTTTTTCATTACTACTTTATCACTTATAATATAGATTGTTCTCAAACTGGATTTCCGTATCCCAGTAACATTCAAAACAAAGAAATCTCCTGGTTAAATGAAGTCCTTTGTTGAGTGACTATCTTATTACAGCTTTCCTTCAAATTACTCACTTTTAAAATGCTCTAGTGGCTTTTAATAACATGTTCTGGTTCATAAGGGTATTTAATCACTGAAATAACATGTGTGATGATGCAGTGGTTGATGAAAGGTATGATCTTTAAAAGTTCCTGTGAAAATAAATGCAGAAAGTTGGATGATTTACAGTAGGCAGCAGAAGGCTCAGTGTCTGAGGTTTCAAGATAGAGAGAGAAGCATAGTAGAAGGTTAGTGAAAGGTGAAACTGCCTTCTGTTTCTATCGAATTTAATGAAAATAAGAGATGGCTTGAAGCCAATAGGTCTTAAATTTCTAATACACTCATTCATCTGAACTGATGCTTTAAGGGGCAGCATCTTACAGAGTAATTTTTCTTAACTGAAGTTATTTTCACATCAAGCATTACAGACTATATGGTACTTACACTATGGAGATAGTCCTTAACACTGTCTTTATTTTGCTAATGAGATCTAGCCTAGTTTTTCTGAAGGAAATTTTTTCAGTGTAACTTTGCTATTACTGAAATTCATAGTACCAAACTGTGCACATTTTTAAAGTTATTTTCTCCAGTCAGATTGGGCTGATTCTTATTAATACAAATATTACTTAAATGGAAACAGACTGACAGTCCTGGATAACTTTTGTACCTCCAAGAGACCATGACCAAATTAGCTGAAAATAAGTGTTGGAATATTCACTGTTCATTTGAGAAGCAGACAAGCAGCCAAGAGCGTTGGTTTGTTTGTTTGTTTGATTCTTTTTTCTTTTTTTTTTTTTTTTAGCACAAACAAACAATATCAAAGTACAAATGATGAAATTGTGGGCTACAGTGACCAAGCAAATAAAATTCCAAAGCACTGTGTTTACTTTCTATTTTAGGTTTTGGGTTTTTTCCTCATCCAAAGTCTTGCTAGTCATGTCTTTTAGTTCTGTAGTTTATGCCATACTTCAGGAAGGTCAGCATTCTATGCATAATTAGACCAGCACTGAAATTCAAAGTCGCAATGAACTTAACATTAATTTTGGCACTGACTCATACAGAGATGAGATTTCATCTGGAATAAAAGGAGGGACTTTTCAGTGACTGCACCTGCAGAAATTATATTTTTTTCCTTCAGTCGCAGGATCTGTATACAAGCTGCTGAAAAATATAAAAAAAAATAGTAATTCAAGACAATAGATAATAAACCAAGTAGATACAGCAATTAGTGGTTCTGAGAAGGCCTCTAACAGTTACCATGGTAATATTAAAATTTTTTGTCACTGAACAAGCTATAATATCATTAATTTTAGATGCCAGTACAAGTCCATTATGATAGCATTGGGGTATAATATTCATTCTTGGACAAGAGTTTGCAATTAACTTTAACTGAGAGCACAGAGTGATTTGATGGAGATATGGTAATTTTACTCAAGTCTGATCTTCAGGAAGCAAGATGCTACCTTTAGCATTGCCAAGCAGTTCTGTATGCTCTCCTTCATCCATTAAATGCAGGAATAGTACCCTGTAACTGCAGTCTGATAGTTCACAGGGAAAAAAATGAGAAACACAGAAGGTTCTTCATCAATGCAAGAGTCATTGTTTTGCTGGAGCCCTGTCAGACTGAATACAGTTTGTCTATAGATATAACTGCCTTATTAAACCCAACCATAAAACAACAGAAAGCAATGCTTCCTGTGAAAACCTAAAATTCTCCTTATGATTTTTCACACAGCATTCTCTTACTGGATTCAGTGGGACTGGTTTTTCTTGATGAATCCTCTAATGGCAGGCTTTCATTGCAGCTCATTAGATTTATGTACCACTTAGACAAGCAGATGCAACAAAAATTATTAACTCTTGCTTGAGATTATTCACTTCACTGAAGAAACTTAACTCTAGAGAAAGACAAATAAGTGAGAAATAGAGAGCTATACAAGGACTGATGTTGAGAGATATAGAGCATATTCAATCTGCCTGATATGCCTCTGCATTTAGGAATAGGTGGGCTCTTCAGCATCAAATACAATAATGATTTCTGTATGGACACATGGTAGAGTGAAATTTGTGTCACTTTGTGGAACATGGCTGTTTAGTAAACCTGCTTTAAATTTCCATATAGAATTTTAAATTTGTTTGGAAGCATGACAAAGAAAGGATGAAAACAAATGGGATTTCTAATTTCCAGTTAACTTATTTAAAGTTTAATAAACCTTCAAAGAACAGTGTGTGGTGTATTTGGCTGTTTAATTCTCTAAACTTGATGTTGACAGTTTCTCATCTTCGTTGATGTCTGCAGCTGTCTGGTGATCTGCCAAACATAAACACTGTGCAAACCATTATTTGAAAGTTCACTGTAACAGTTGCTCCTTGTTCATTTTTATATAGGTTATTGATATCCATGTTACTATTTTTTATTTTTTTTTTTAATTTCTTGTGATTCATGTGAGCTATAATTAGGACAAAATATGTTCCATCTAAATTTCTTTATCATTTGTATTTGTGTAAAGGAATTAGTTTTATTAACCTTGATTAATATTTAGTACCATGCAACTTCATCAGTCTTTTATCCTTGCACCTCACAGGAGTGGAGTTTTAATTGCTATATATCACCTCATTGTAATATTGTACCTAATTCGATTTAGAGACAAGTGTATGAACTTAGCCTATTATATTTTTTCCCTGAAGATAATTAGCATTTAAGTTCATCCAGATAGGCAGCCAGTACCATTTGAACACTTATCTGCACTTCTTAACACTCCTGTGCTGAAGAGCTGATGGGAAACCTTAGGGCAACAAAGCTGGTGAAGATCCTAAAGAATAAATCTTATGAAGAGCAGACTGAAGGAGCTGGGACTGTTTAGTTTGAGGAAGAGGAAGCTAAGCGGAGACCTCATCACTCTCTACAGCTGCCTGAAAGGACACTGTAGAGAGGTTGGTGCTGGTCTCTTCTCACAGGTAATTAGCAATGGAACAAGAGGCAATGGTTTCAAGCTGCAACAGGGTAGGCTTAGACTGGAAATTGGGGAAAATATTTCCACAGAAAGAGTGGTCAGACACTGGAATAGGCTTCCCAGGGAGGTGATTGTGTCACCATCCCTGGATGTGTTTAAGGGTTGCTTAGATGTGGTTTTGAGAGACATGGTTTAGGGGTGAACTTTGTGGAGTAGGGTTAATAGTTGAACTTGATAATCTCAAGGGTCTTTTCCAACCTGAATGATCCTATGATTCTACTAAATGTGTATTTGCTTATGATACTTTAGAGTGCTATTTCTGACCAGATTTTACTTCACCAGAAGTAATGTTTTTTACTGGACAAAACCCCAGTTTTGTCATCTGCTAAGATGTTGCTGCACACTGGCAGTCTTTCCCTTAACTGAAACACTTATGTCTGTACTAATGATAGCGAAAGCTGAGATCAAGCCAGAAGCATTGCTTACCGGAATGTAGCAAGCTGAATTTTGGAAGAACAAAATGACAAGGGAAATGTTTGATACTTCTGAACTGAAGTCTTAAGGACTGTAGGAAATATGAGGAAAAGTAGCTAGTGAAGGAAAAGACTGACCTTTTTACTGTTTCTAGGAACTTGGTGTTGTGAATTAAATTTTATTCTTCCAATCATATCTTCTGATTTAGTGGGGGTAAAGACAAACTTACAATGTCTGTACAAATATGTTAGTACAAATAGACCCCTACTTGTCACTCAGTCCAGTCATAGCATCTTTTTATTCTTTGCTTCATTGCACGTGTTGGATGATATCACTGGCCTTCTGGATAAGGCTGTTTGAAACAGAGATGAAAAAAAACCCTGGAAGTTGGGCAGAGGTGCAATGATTTCTCGCCAACCAATTGACCTGTCCAGTTAAAGCTGGAATCCCCTCTCAGAAGATGTGCTGGTGGGAGTAGCATTAAGGGGCTAGCCAAACAGTCTTTAGGAGACCATCAGTGATTTTGTTGCTGGAAATGACACTCTTTTGGCTCATTCAGGGTATTTAAAGTGTGTCATTTGTTCTTAGTATCAGAGCCAGTTAAATTATCGACTGTGAATAATTCACATGAAGAATTCTGGCATTTTAGACCCAAAATTTTATTTCTGTGAAGACTGGTATTTCACACAGATACAAAGAAAGAGAATGTGTTTCAAGTAATTCATTCTTGTTCGCAGGACAATAAACTCACTGTGTACATACACATGCAATTAGTCCACCAGATTTACTAGTAGCACATTGCTACAAAACTGTATCAAAGTCATGTGGTGGTACAAGGGGATTTGATTGCTGGTTTGTTTTACAGGAATCTGTATTTTGGGTGAGGTTTTTCCAAAGCCAGCAGAATTAGTCTGGAATTCTGGTTGTGCTGATGGAAGTAAAACCACTGCATTTCTGATCATCTTATTTCAAGGTCTAATGTGGCAAAAGTTTGGGTTTCTCAGCATGATAATAGAAACTTGTCTTTCTGTGTAATCTTTTCTAAAACACATGTTAAGATTATGAAACATTACAAAAGACTAATACTCTTCCATGGTAATCTTCATGTCAGTAAATCTGGTATAGGAAAAATCAGGGATTCATGAGACATAGCTCCATTATTAGAAAAAAAAAACAACAAACAACAAAACAAAACAGGTTTAATCACTTATGTGCCTTGCATGTTATGCACAAGCACACATCTCAGTGGAGAAGAGGTTTTAAAATTACAGCTTCCTTCACTTAAGGCAGGTCTGAGATCATATGTCCTAACTAATGACTGATCCAGGTGAAATTACTATCTCTCTGGCATTTGTAGCCCTGTGGAAAACTGAATATATCCTCTACAGCTGCCCAGTGTTGCCAGGTTTCTACATTCAGGGTAGGGCCAACTGTATGGCTAATCTGGAGGAAAGGGGATTTTATTTTCTTCTCTTTGAATTACTAGAACAATGGATGTATGTTTGCCACCAGATGACTAGGCACACCCTTTCGTTCTTTACACTGTTATGTCTTCAGTACTCTTGGGCAAAGCAAACAATACTGTCATGTACACTCACGTACCCTTATATGACAACCTCATCCGATTTGCACAGTACTTGTGTTTGGAGTGCATATGTGTATATTTATAGGTATATATATGTGCATATACAAATACATTTGTAATTCTTCTGAGAATGTCAATTAAAATACCCTTAAAAAGATAAGCCTGTTTTTCTCTAGAGTTTAAATGATAATGAAATGTAAACTATCAGATGTTTTGTCCTTAATCTTTATTAGAGAGGGAAAACAGCATCTTATGGATAGAAAAAAGACACCTTAAGACCCTGAAATAGTTAATGGATACCTTAAAAATAAAATTGCTTCTCATGTACAAACAGGCTGATAACCTTTTACAGCCTATGAATTAAAGGTGAAGTAAAACATTTTATTATTTTCTTTGCAGGATCATGCTACATTATCTCCAATTTACTTTTTAAACCTTGCCATAGATTGTTCAGATACACCATTTACAAACAGTTGAGTTTGCTTTGTTCCATATTGATCTTAGTGGCTGGCTGCTGATGCTTCCATTTGAGGACTGATTACTTGAAAGATCCCAAGTAATTGTATATACTGATTGGATGTTGCTAATAAGGTCATCAGGAACAAACTGGAATTTCCATAATAACATCAATAAAACAGGTTATGTCAAGATACTTCAAATCAAAAGCATTTTCATTAGTCACTTGAGAATAGTCACCCCCCACACTTGGGTCCTACCTCTCATAAGTACTACATTATTAGCAACAATAATGAAGTAGATGTGTGACAGGATTTCAGAAAAATAAACAAAGTAGACATGAAATACAAAGGGCAGAATTGTCCACTCACACCTCATTGCAATGTGAACTAAGTGAAATGGCAATCTGTAGTTCTCTGCTTAGACAAATCTGTATGAGTAAATGGTATCCATATGATGCAGGGTCTTTGGGATTCTTCTTCCTTCACTATTGGTTTATTCAATAGCACAACAAGGGATTAGCTGAGTGCATCTTTGAATAAGGCTATATTTTAACAATTGTTAATGTCATGCTGTTTATTCATATATTGCTTAAAATCCAATATTTACTTATTTTCATTTTAAACATTTTAAGAGGCTGAAAATGCACAGAAATTACTGTGTGAAATTACTAAATCAGGCTACTTTTTTCTATTGTTCTATGCTAATGAATTCATTAACAGTTCAGTTATTATCAAGGGTATTCTTTAGTTGTTAGATTAGAAAGATTTTTATCTTATTCTTACTGTGAATCTACTCATTACATATCTGGCAAAAAGTAGATTTTTTTCCGGCAGAAAAAATAATGCCAAATCCCCCAAAACAAAACCATAGAATGTTCTCACAATTTCCCTGTCTTCCAAACTCTGTGTTTAAACTCTTCAGTTTACTGCTTGAGAGATTTTACAGAATGTATCAATGAACTATGTCAACTTTTCAATGACTGTAAGCAAGGAATGATAATATCAATGCTGTACTTAGAACAAGCAGTGATAGCACTAAGATATGGTTTTCCTAGTTCTATCATTCATCAAATAATCTTTCTAGGGCACAGAATAAAACAGATAACCTGTTCTACTCTTACAGGTTTACCTATCTTGGTAGAGTGATAAAATTGCTTATCTTATTAATAACACTATTTTTTGTTGCTCACAGGTTTTCAACACTTAACAGTGAACACTTCCAAGTTTGTTTAGTTCCAAAACCTGGAAGCATTTTGAAATCCAGTAATTAAGTAGTGATACCTGATGTCACATCTACTTGTGAACATAAGTACACTTTACTCTTTTACCTGATGGTCCCCAAGTTGATTAGCTGCTCTTATTTGTGCTGTCTTTATATTTATAGCCCCTTCTATGCATGAGCTCCTTGGAGTTATGAACTTGTCATATACTTTTAGGAAACTTGGTACAGGTAGGTCTTGCTTCCTGGCCAAATCTTATACAGTTTTATAAATTGTAGATTACCCTAGTAGATGCCATAGTAAGTAAAATTCGTAATACAGATTATAGACAACAGTTGTCTTTTCTGGAAGGAGAATTTCTGCATTACATGAATGAGAAATGCAAACAGAAGAAAGTGAAATATCTTGCAGGATGCTGTCTTCAGTACCTTTCAAGTCTGTAGGGATGGTGTGTGGAGCGACAGGTGTGACTGAAGTATATAGTAGAAAATCTGTGAAAATCCTACCCCACAGTAGGGGTTTAAGATTCACATTATCAGCTTGCATGTGCTCTCATGCTTGCTAGCAAAAAATAATTCACTAGATGTCCCTTTTCTCTCTGATGTACCTTTAGTCTATAACTGGGTCAAAAGCTAAATGCCATAATCATGTAAATAACCTCATGAGTGGAAAAAAAAAAAAAGTGAGGATTTTGGACAATCATTATCCTTTTGAAGGCCATGATGATGCTTAACATCTAAAACTAATACAGGATAATGGCTAAAGCATTCAATATATGGCAGAGTACAATCTCCCTTCAATATTGTAGCGGCTACTGACACTAGAGGTGAACCAGCTGCATCTGTCTTATTGCCAATTCTGGCCCCTTTCCACGGTGGCCTTCTCTTTCCATTCATTCTGAGATGTTTCATGAGGCAAAAGAAAGGTTCCTGCCAACTAAAATACAAAAAAAATAAAAATAAAAAAAAATAGCTTCATAAGCATACTGTGTGGAGATATGCCACATAAATACACTGGGCACCCCTTCCCACCCTGACGCTGAAGGGAGTATCCTTTGGGGAAATAAGGTGTTTCTTGTATGTTACTTCCTACCATGCTATGCAGAACCCAACATGAGAAGGTGGTACAAAGACTTTTGTTGCTTGCCATAAGGTGAATTAAAATGTTTCCAGAGGGAAGTATTTAAGCAGTGTGAGAGAATGAACAGCAAATTCTGGACTGTGACAAAATAAGGTTGTTCCTAGAGAACAGCTGCAGTGCTGGGATCCTGTGAATAAACAATTCACTTGATGCTTAAGGGAGCCAGGAACTTTAACCATCATTGACAAATGCCAGTTTTACGCTCTATTTTGGCTTTCAGGATTATGTGTTTTCTATAAAAGAGACACTACCATTCAAATCAAAGCAATGGGTATAAGGCAGAAATTGTGGGTGGAGGCTTCTGTGTTTGTGTTATGAAGGCAGACAGATGAAATAGCCAGAGAGGTCCCTTCTAGCTTAAGGAGTTCTAGTCACTGAGTGTGTAAGATTATGGCTTCCCAAATAAGCTGGGTCAAGTGTGTAGGATAGATCCTGAGGGAGTTTTGAAAGCAGAATGCTGTGGTCTGGCAGGTCAGAAAGGTTATCCCCGAAGGAATAAATCAGTGTTGAGCTCCTTACATAAAAACTTGCCTAGGAGTATTCACAAAATGCGCTTTAGGTATATTTGCTCAAAATTTATCTATGCTCTCCAATAAATTTTGAATAAAGATATGATCATAGAGGGCAAACTCTAAACTTTTATATGCAAGTGATATTTTATTTTTAAACTCATGCATACTGAAACAACATAAAACATGTGAGCCACAAGGGCTCCAAAGCACTTGTTCTATATGCCAGAGTTCAGGCAACCAAATAAATAACACAAGCATCTAGCTGCGTTGTTGCAGTTAAGGCCAAACATGAAGAATTACTTTATATAAATGTGATGAGACAAAATTAAATTTAAACTTCTAACACAGTCAGTAAATTTTGCAATAGTCTAATTTTTCAAGGAATCCTGCCTCAAAGAAGGATTGCAATGGGAAAGTGAGACATATTTTTTTAATTTCTAATTCAATTTATCTGCTTTATACATTTAAAAGATTCAGTGTTTCATCAGCTCTGTAATTGCACTTGTCCAGCCAAGAACTAAAAGCAGTTGTGATGGGAAGATGCCATATAGAACTGTCAACAATCTGAAAATGACAAATAAAAAATATGTTATGCATGTTTCAGCAAAGGAATTATAAGAAATAACTATTTGCTTATGGTCATTACATCATTAGAAAACATATGCTAATTTCACTAATTATTTTTGTGTATATATATTCTTTCCAGCTCTGTGCTACAAATAGCACAAGAAACATCTGCATAAACAATGAAGATATGGTTTGAAAGCTGTGCAGTGTTTCTGTGTCTGAATGGGTACTAAGTAAGCTTCATTTATTTTAAATTGCTACTGTTCTCTCTTCAGAGATATTTGTTGTTCATCACCTTTTCAAATTTTTAAATCTTATGTTATCAGGTATTAGTCCTGATGTGATCATGTCCTGTGGATATAGACTTACAAGTCCATACCCTGCCATTGGACACTTATGACAGAAGAAAATCCAAGGTATGATTTCTTTTTAATGCTGATATTTAGGCCAAAATTTAGTCACCTATGTGTAATAGCTTTTATAATGATCAATCATTAGTGCCAATTGCAAGGTTACTAATGAAACTGAGATTTTTAAGGAAAAAAAATAATTTGGCACATTATAGTTTGAAATAAGACTATAATTGACATGGTGCAGTTTGAGGCTCTGTAATGTACTGCATAGAATCATAGAATCATAGATATTAGGGGTTGGAAGGGACCTAGAAGATCATCGAGTCCAACCCCCCTGCATGAGCAGGATCACCTAGACCAAGTCACACAGGAACAGATCCAGGCGGGTCTTAAGTGTCTCCCATCTTCAAAGAGATGTACACAAAGTGATAAAGGATACTGAATACTACATTGTGAAGTTGGAAAAAAAAAAACACTGAAGAAACTTGAGTGTTAGTCCCCTTTAGCAGTAGCAACACTATGCTTATCCTGTTTTGAATAGTCATTATGCTAACATATACTATTTTTTTTCTGCAACACCTTCATACTTTCCTGACTACCAATGTTGATAGCAGTAAATAAACTCATGCACTGGAATAATCTCACTGAAGACAAATAGCAATCTATGTTACAGTAGATTCTGGGTCAAGGCAGAGGTGATAGCTATAACTTCTGTCCCTCAAACCTATGTTCACATGGGGACAGAGCTGTCCATGGTTTGGCAAACCTCTTTCTTTATGCTTTCTTGTTGTAGCTGGAATGCATGTAGAAAACAGTGTAGCAGGCATGGAGGAGGGAGCAATGGCTGGGGTGGGAGAGAAAAAATGTACTGCCTGTTATGTACAGTTGTATGAGAAGATAAATAGGAGCTTCCAGGAGGTGAGTTTACACAGGACTGAAACAGGTCTTTGCATTCATAATTCCAAGATCCAATCTGAATGGAGACAGAAATACAGCCCAGGCCCTAACAGGCTGTTATATTGCTCTGGTTTATTTTTAGAAACACTTTATCAGCAGATTAATGAAAACACTGTTCTCAAACTTAGTTTCCAATGGGAGAGACAGTCTAGCCTAGTATAACGAATTAAGTCACTTTTCCAGTAGGACAATAATAAAAAAAAATTGTGTCCTGGTGTAGGGAAGATTGTCTACAATTAGGCTGTTGTAGTTTTTTTCTGAAATCCTTGGTACATGCAAGTCTTTCTCAAACCATTTTTTAAATTCTTCTCTTCCCAGGACCTGTCTTTATCTGAAGAAATTTAAGAAATAATATTTTTTAAATCTGATTAGTTTTCATCCTGGTTACTTTCTTTGTAGGCCCATAAATTTATTCCCACAAATATTTGTTTAGGTGTAGTTAACACCACTGTTCTCTCTTCAGCTATACCTATTTCTAAATATTAGATCTTTGTTGAAAATCACTCACGCTTGTTTTGGACTAAAACTGCTCACTACTCTATTAGGCTTATGTAAAAGTATTTTCTTTTAGGCTGAAGATTTCAAAGCACTTTGTATTTTGTCTTTTTTTTTTTTCTCAAGAGCAAAATTATTTAAATGGGTTTCTTTACTTATTTTTTCTCACCCAGCTTAAAAAAGAAAAAAAAAAAGTCTTTTTAGGTTATGCATTGAAGTTGGAAATTCATGACCATGCTAAGAGAAGCATAAAAAACTGTTTTAACCTTTCCAAACAAAGTTGCAGTGAGGCATAAGTGTTTTGTTGTGCCCTCAGCAGGATTGGATTTCATTCTAAGCACCAGAGACCTCAGAGCACTTTGAAGGCTTGCCATGGTTTGTCATTAATCCTTGTGTTTCTGCCTCATAGTTTTCATATCCTCTGTAACTTTATTATCTGTATTTCTCCTTCTGTAAGCCAGGGTCAATAAAATTCATGTGAGAAGTATAGTATTTTATGAGTTGGAAATACCACATTGGCTAGAATAATTCCATGAGTCTTGGAAATGCTTATAAGACATTGCAGGCGTCTCTACCCAGTGTGAAATGCCAGCAGCTCTTCCATAGCAATATACTGGGCAGACATGAAGGTCGCTGCAGGATACTTGGTGGCATTGGGGGCATAGGGTCTTCCCACTACGGCAAGTGGGAATTTGCACAGGTGGGAAAGGGCACCATCATTTGAGATCAGAGGAGTGCCATTACTGGAGATCAGATCACATGTGGTGTATTTCAGTGTGCCAATACATGTCGAGCATGACAAGCAGAATTTAGCTCAATGTCCAGCTGTTGGTTTTACTTGACATTCAATTATCATGATATAGTTAAATTCCACACAGGAAAAAATCAGCCCAGCTAACTAGGGATAATTTTGTTCTACTCCACATACAGGCCTTGATTATTTTCTCTGCTATTCATACGTAATTGAAAAAATATTTATTTTGTTCCATTATGGTTAGTCTCTGAAGTCAGAGGTTGGGTTAGAAATCAGCTAATAGTGAGTATTCCCTTTCTGTTTGACCCAGAAAAGCAATGGGATTGTTACATTCATGATATCCATTAACTTGCCTGTGGAAAGTACCATAAATTCAACATTACTACTTCAACACAGCATTACAGAAAAGGAATAGATGGGGTTTTGAGAGACAAAACTCATCATATGGTGTTTAAAAAGTATATATTTTTAAATCAGAAAAAAATGTGTGGAAAAAATGGTTAAAAATTCTAAATATATACTTGTTATAATAGGGCATATTAAAACTCCCTGGAGTTAAAACATTTTATCAGTGAATTGCACTTTACTATAGGTTCCCATAAAAACTGACATAGACTTTTACACTGACTTGAGTATATGCTATATTCAATATCCCTGTTAAATAAAGGTACAAACCTAATTAAGCAATAAATCCATAAAAATTGTTACAGACAGTTAATGAATGGCTGGCATTTTTACAACAGCAATAACGTTAAAAAAAGCATTAGCTGTTACAGTACGGCTGGAAGTGGTCATACTGATAAATTAGTCATTCTGTCATAGCATGACAAAATTTAATCACTTGGAGCTGCAGAGATGTGCTTGGTTTAGAATTTGTGCTATTATTTTTAAATTAAAATTCTGAAAGTTAATCTAAGTATCTGTCTATATTTGTAAGATATTAATTGTAAAAAAAAATAAAATAATTTCCTGTTAAAGCTATTGCTCTTAACACTATCAGCATCTCTGGCTGAAAAAGATCCGGATTTGATACCAGCAAGTTGATACTGAAATCACCAGTTTAGTTACAAATTTTCACATCAACCTGTTTAAATGAGTCAAATGAAGAGGCATATTTGTGTAGCACCTTAATTTCAGAAATATGACATTAATTTCACCCATATGCTCTGATATAACTAAGTCAGGAATATGTCTAAACCTTAGTTTAAAATTTGAATTAAGTCAAAAGCAGAGCATCAGTTAGGATTGCTCTCCATGTTCCCCACCCCCCTCTAATTTAATGACTAAATTAGATAGTTTGCTGCTCCTTTTTCTTTGTTTTTAGGAAAAACCAGTTTCTAGTGCAAGCTAACATTGCATCAAACAGCACACACCTGCAGGGAACTGCACACCCTGCAGATAGTGGATTCCTCGTTTCTAGTGCTAGCCAATCTCATGGAGAGTATAATGAGAGGTGATAGTCAGTTTGAGGCTCATGATCTTTTCTGGGGTCATGAACAGAGTTACGAAATTAAGAGGGGAGGGTGGGAGGTAGTTGCAGGCAGGGAATCACAAGCAGCCGTAAGGACAACCAAGCCTCACATCAGAGCAGAACTTCTCTGTTATATAGCAATTGTGCTACTGCAGTTTAGACTAGAAAATGTCTGTGATGAATCCTCTGTATCAATCTGGGTTAAAATAAATAAAATTTTATTTCATAGGTTGCTTTATGTTAGTCATATGCCTCTAAGCCACTGCTTAATGGAATAAAAGATATCAAACACTAAATTCAAAAGCTGTAAAATCAAATCTGTCATATATCCTATAGTATGTCTATGTCTGTAATGTTTATAACAGTGAGGAAGAGCCAGGTGGTCGTTTTATTTCTACCAGATAAACATTATATGCAGCTGATTAGGTTTGTGATCTTAAATATGTGTATGTGACTTGCAGCTGTTGTAATATGCTTAGTAATAATACTTTATATCCCTGTAGCACATTCCAAGTGGAGATACAGATCCTTACAAGCATTAATGAATTAAAGTCTAACCCACTGCTATCTGAGAAATAACGACGTGAAATCTCTTGAAAAAGAATCTGTGATATCTGTTATTTAAAAATAATATTACACAGTTTATTCGTTATTCTCATCAACTGAAAAAAACCTAATAAACACTATGGGCTAACTTTATGTATTTCTCTTTTAGAGCAAGGGCCTGTATTTGCTCATTAATATCAAAGGTGAAAATCAAACTTCTGCAGAAGGGTCACAGGGCTTTCAGGATTTGTCTCAAAGAAAATGTTGTATAGGAGCTAACAAATATATAGGATCTATTATTTAAAAAGCTACAGAAGTTGGGATCAGGGCCTTCATTCTTGAGGAAAAGTAGTACATTTAATTTAATAAATGTGCTTCTTTATAGATTTTCCCCATAGAGTCAAATATTTACAAAGAAATTGTTTGTTTGTTCATTTCTTCTTTTCTTTAATAGTCCTATCGTCAAATTCTGAAATAGCTGCATGAAGGATAAATCCATTTTTCCTATGGACAAGTTTACAAGGTTTGTAAAGGGCTCACAGGAATCTGGGATCTCAGAAAGGAACTTGTACATAACTAGAAGGCTGCTCAGGAAATCATGGGTGTATATAGACCAGAAGAAACTAGGTTGTCATGGGTGGAAGCCAAAATGCATCCTCAGAAGAGGCAATGAGGATTGCCTCCTAAAATATTTATCTTCAGCATTTTTGCTTTTCTGATTTATATTGTTTTACTTCACAGACTCTCTCACAGGTCTGGACCAATTTTTTAGTGAAGCAGAGGCAAAGTCACACTGTTGTGCTTTGTCAAGCTGCACCTTGATTAGTCAGCTAACTTGTGGACATGATAGTGGCAGAAAGCAAGCTAAGGGTTAAAGTGTAGATAATCACAGCCTAGTGCTACAGCACATTTCCTGGTCTGTTTACTGATATATATGTAGCCAGCTGTCTTCCAAAGTTGTAGCTTTTTCATAAAGTCATATTTATCTGTAGGATAATGAATCAAACAGAAAATCAATGCGACTTTTCAAATACGGCCTCATTAGGGCCCTTGTTTAGTGTCAAGAAAAAAATACCCAGTGAGTTGTTCAGCACTTCTCTTCTTACTTCCTGGAATTTTCTTTTCCTTGCCTTATTGCCTTTACGCATTGTGTTGAATTTGATTCTAGCCACTAACCCTGTAATCCTTAATTTGCTCTGTGCTTTATGGATATGATCTTTCACTGGCTATTTCTTTATTTGTCCTAGAGATGTATTAATTTTCTTCTGTTCCTCTGAGTTGTATAAGCTGCTTACTCATACCACACTCTTTCTGCAGAGTTGTTGCAGACTTTGCTGCACAACCTGAGTCGCATGCAGTAGAAAACTGTTAAAAGTGCTGTTTACTCACATTATTTTTTTATCTCCTCACATAACTTACTATTTTAGTTTACAAATGCACTCTGCCTCTGATTGCCCCAGTCCTGGCTTTTTCTTTTCCCACACTTGTGGTTTTGTGTCATTTACCATTTCTTACAGTCTAAGAAATGCAGAATCATTTATTTTGAAGTGATCCTCGATTAAAGCAATTTGCACTGCCTCCTTATCTTTGACAGTCATTCACCGCCACCTCTACCCTGCCATCTCTGTTTTTGTCAGCCCAGTTGGGTTTTTCAGTTTGTTTGGTTTATAGTCATGCAACAGGATTTCAATAGAGGAACTGATCTGGACTATGAATAGCTTTTAATTTATGTTGTCCTGGTTTGAGTTAGAACAGAATGCACAGATACTGTTGAAGATAGTCTACAAGCATATGAAAGAACTAGCAGAACGCTGTGAGCCTTATTCTAATGAGAAAGAATAGCAGTCACCAATCATTGCAACACCATAAGCGAGCATTGCCATCAGGGAAATAGTAGCATCAGTTTGTATAAATAGCTTCCTCTATTTTTTAAAGAACTATACAAACTCCTTAAGTCTTGTGGAACCTGTTTTACATAGGTAAGTTTGCAAAACTACTTAGTGGAAATTAAAACTTCAATAGCTATATTTGGGTTTTTCAGTTCTGAGTTTCAACTAAAAGATTTGTTAGCTTTAATCTTCCTCTCTCCTTTCTTCTCTTTGTTTCTTTTTTTTTCTCATGGCTTCCAACTTTTCTGCAGTGTTTAATTTCCTCTCTGTTTTATAATATATCTTCTCTGATTTTAGGTAGATCTGCTACAGGCAGAAAGGCAAGTATATTTTTATTAGATCTTCTAAATCACCCACAAAAAACTGCTTATGTAGTCATCTTGCTTTATCCCACTTTTTTTTTTTTCTATGAAGGCTATATGTTCCATAAAGTACTTGGCTTCAAAATAACTGTTGAGTATAAGAGAACAAAAAGACTGTCATGAAGCAAAATGTGGAAAGTGACACTATTTCAGGTTTCTTGAATCTCATGAACTGCATTGACTTAAAGTACCAGTGAATCTGTTCAAATAATTAATGTAAACAATTCTGGTTAATGTATGCAAATGTATCTTTAGTATGAACTACACAATACTTATTGGTGTAACTTTGTAACATTTGTTTTAATTTATCATATCAGAAAGCATTATTTACTTTGAAAACACAGCTTAGAAAAATGTAGAAGGTCACCTTTAATTCTGTATAAGGTATTACATTTTTAACAAAATCTAGCTAAAATTGCTAACATGTTGACATGGAGAAGTAGACAGTAGACACAAAACCAATTTCAGACACAGAAGAATGAAGATCTCAAAAGATCTATTTGTGGAAAAATACCAACTGATTATATTTTTCTTTGACACATAGGATCTATTGGAAAAAAAGAATTGTAATGTAGATTTCAATTTCTGTATGAAAGGTTTTTATCCCTGAGCAGCATGCAAAATATTTCACTTTACATATATGGGCAAAGAAATTTGAAAAGCAAGTCATTTTTTGCATGCAATCTGCATGCAAAAGTGGTATCTCTTACATGAAGTAAAACCAGAGTAAATGTGTTAACTTTCTTTGTCTTTATTCCAAGTTTTGACTGATGTGAGATGAGCAGCAAACTCAAACTAGATGTTATTAATGTGGGGAAGACTACGCTAACAACTAAGAGGATGTTGTATGAGATGGAAAGTGAAAATTTATACAAAATCAACATAAGCAAAGAGTATTCAGGCAAAGCATTTTGGTTTTTCTTCTGCAAATCCTTCCTCCTGTCACTACGCTTTTCAAATAACATACTCAGAGAGGCTCTTAAAGTAGAGTTTAATTTGAAATGCCAATAGACAGAGATCTGAACAGCTTAACTTCCAGAACAGCACTTAAGGTCTCCCTCAGGAGATCCATGGCACAAGAGGGCAATGTTAACTAAGACAAACTGAAGTCATACTGTAAAAGAAGTTTCTGATGTTCACCATCTCATTCAAAGGTTTGGAACTATAGAAAATACAATATATAGTAATTGGAGAAGGAAAAGATAAATAAATTGTATTTTCCATATCCTACCCATGGTAGACTCCCAGTGCTTTATTATCAGTGTTTAGGTAATTGACTGCTATTAACAATTAGGTAATTAGGGTTTTTGTTGTTTCTTAATTACAAAATGTAGTGTTGAGGAATAAATACAAAAGAGGAAAATTTCCTCTTTCTCCATATGCCAAATAATATTCCAAATTACCAGTAAATTTTTATTACATTAGTATTTGGACCTTTATATATTTGGGTTGCTATTATTATTATTATGCTACATTTCCTTATGTACTCTGTAATTCAGAATTTTTTATTACATCTTCTCAATAATCCAATATAAGAATTTATGACCTTGAATAATAATCAAGGTCCAGAGCAAGGACCATAAGCAGTATACCAATAATTACTGCATAAAAAATTGTTGAAGTTATAAACTGCTTTTCTTAAAATACACTGTGGTTTCTATAGATAACAGTTTGGATATAGAAAAGGAAATGTTTATTTTTTTGTGTCCTTATTTTAATTTTAAATCATTAGCACAGGAAATTTTAAACTGGCCATTAATCTTCACTAAATCTGTCGATACAAGGAAATAAAAGTCAATAGAGAAAGCACAGGAACTTTGATAAATAACCTGGGTTTAAAAGAAAACACACTTTTTCAAGCTGTTTTATTGCCTTTTATTTTTTAAACAGACTTTTTTTTACTTGTATTGATGCTTGCTCAGAAATACCCTATTCTTTGTCAATGTTTAATTTATCACAGAGAAATTTACCTGTATGTTCTACTCAAAAGCAATGATTAAAGTAGCTCTGAGCTTCATTGCACAAAATTAATAATCAAGAGCAGCATTTTCCAAATCTGTTGCTCAAGTGTCTGATTTTAGGAGGTCAACAAAAACACCGTAAAGCAACCTGATTTCAGATCTAAACACTCTTCCCAGTGACATGTGATGATAGGACAAGGGACAACATGTGCAAGCTGGAACATAGGAGGTTCCATGTAAATGTAAAGTTTTTCTCAGTGAGGGTGACAGAGCTCTGGAATGGGCTGCCCAGGGAAGTTGTGGAGTCTCCTTCTCTGGAGACATTCAAAACCCATCTGGATGTGTTCCTATGTGACCTCATCTAGGCGATACTACTCTGACAGGGGTCTTGGGCT
Organism: Ceyx melanurus; assembly: GCA_024611195.1. Classification (NCBI taxonomy): domain Eukaryota; kingdom Metazoa; phylum Chordata; class Aves; order Coraciiformes; family Alcedinidae; genus Ceyx; species Ceyx melanurus. The sequence continues at coordinate 7,051 of JANHGL010014500.1, read as the reverse complement.
AGATGATCTTTTGAAATCCCTTCCATACCCTAATATTCTCTGATTCAGAAGAAGTCTTAGCACTTCTTTTTTCTTCTTTTTTTTTTCTTTTTTTTTCTTTTTTTTTTTCTTTTTAATATGTATATTAATGTATCTAAAATGCATTTCTCCTGTAATTCAGTGAGTGAAGATTGGTTCAAAAATCCTAGAGCAATAAAAATAATTGATTGAACCCCTGCAGTCAAAGTATTAGGTGTATTTTGGGACTGCACCTATCAGAGGGTTCCTCACATCAATCTGCTTTTGCAGCTTTTTTTTTGTGCTTTTCTGTGGTCTTGGAAAAAGCAACGCATATTTCAGTAGACAATCTCATAAATGGACCCAAATTAAGAGTTTATTTACTTTGGTGGGAACCAAAAGAGGTTTCTCAAGTCCCATAGAAAAAAAAATTGTCATCAGCAAGAGTAGCACTGTAAGGATAATGTCTTACAGCCAATTCTTTATGTCTTGCAGTGAGTACCTTATGTATTAACCTATATAAGCAGGACAAAAGAGACTCCTGTTATTGCAGAAGTACTCCATATGATGATTTGTCTAGACAGATGGGTAGATATATCATATATATATATAATAATTAAAAAGATGACTGTCAGCTGACATGTTTGAAAATAGGTGCCACCATTTTTCATCATTAACTACAAATTATCACGTACAATAAAGTTGCAGTTTATTTATCAAAATTGTCCTCCAGCACACAACTTTTTCTCATGAAGACCCTAACAATCTCCAGGGGAGATTTCAACAGCAGCTGCTATTTCTAATACTGTAAGCAAGGAAGGAAGATGCTTTTGGCAGTGAATATAAATGATTAGCTCAGGATGTAATTTGTATCTCAGAATTGTTTTGATAGCTCAGCACTTTCTTGGGTATTTATCTTTTCCCAAATGAAATAACAGTCTTTTCAACTTCAAATAATTCCTGTCAGAGTTACAGAAATGATATCATGCAAAATTCAACATTGCCACTGCTCATATACTAAAACTTGTAATAAGCAGAATATTTAAAACAGAAATTCAAACTCTTGAACTTCTACTTAAATAATCTTTTAAAATTTCACAGATGCATGAGTCTAGGAAAAGCCAAAGTCAGTTTTGCAAACATTATGATCTATTGTGATAATAAGGGGAAAGATATGACAAAAGAGAATTGAATTATTCAGATTGCAAAAATTCCATTTGCGTTTCTGACTAATACTTCTCATGGTTGATTTTTAGATCTCGTACTGTGTGCCTTATTGAGTCCTCCAGATGACTGAGACAAGTGATTGTCATTACTCTTTGTACACTTGGACAATATTTGGGCCAACTTTTTATTGGACCTTGTGACAACATATAAGCTGGTGTCTTTGTAATGTAATTAGATGGCTTTTTCCTACTAACCTATGTTTTTTTCATCTTTACATAGCACACCACATTTCAAGTTTCAATCTCTTTATTTCTTCTGGACCTGTGATTTCTTTTGACCTTTTTATTAATGACTGCCAATACCAGTTTCCTTTCAAAGAACTGAAATAATGAACAGGACAAAATTAGATTACAATGCAAATTTATCATAGAAGTACTAAAAAATGTTTTTAATTGACTTTTTTTTACACATTATTTTTTTTAATTTTAAAATAAATAAAGTTATCCTTTGCTCCCTGACCTGCTTTGGCTTCGTGTAGTAGAATACCAGTCAGGAAGTAACAGCCATGTGGAACTGTCTTTGGCAATTCCCTGTGCTGACTGATGAAAAAAACAAAACAATACAATGGCTTTCTTAAATACATAAGTAAAAATCCAAATTGCTTAAGTTTTCCTTAATAAATGTAGTTTATTCATCATACTAATACTGAGCATTCCCAGTTCACTTCCTTTCATTTATGAGGAAAGATGTCATTCTCACCACACTGGATGCCAACATTTCTGGTGTTGTTTTATTTTCCTTAGGGTTTTCTTCAGCAATTGGAAAAATAATTTTCTTTCACTAAATGATTTTCACCTGATGCTGTTCACCCCATAGGACTAGAATAACCTTCCCTGAAAAAAATAATTTCATCTGAAAGCTAATGATTGGCATTTGTAATTTTTAAGGGATGCTTAATATAAGCTGCCTTTCAGTAAAAAAAGGCACATGAGAGGAAGATTTTGCTTTTTTGATGTGTATGTGTTACTGTTGACTGTCAAGGTAATTTGTGTGCATATATAAGTGATAACGCTTTAAGAGATATGCTTTCTTAGGGCCTATGGTTGAAGAGTATAACAATGAGAAAAGCTAAAGCAATGCACACTGTGCATGCTAAATAACAAATAGGATTGTTCCTTGAATGATTTCCAACTGGGAAATAGGAAAGTAAGTTCTAGAAACTGTTTCAAATTGCTCTGTTGTATCTTGAAATAAAATGCAGCTGTATTCTTAATGACTAATCTCAGTATTTTCTTGTGTAAGGAGAAGAATATCAAGGATTACTGAACAGAAATAAGTGTTGTAAGAGATGTAAGTAACTGTATTTCCTTCTGTGATCTGCCTGCTTGTTCTTAATTTACCATAACAACTAGCTAAAGTAACAATTTTACAAGATAGTGTGTCAGGACTTCTGTGGTTCCTGGAGCGGGGAGAAAACTGCAGAAGTCTCTGGGTATGCAGACTTCAATAACCTGCATCACTTTGATGCTTTGGCTGAAAAGTGTGGAACAAAGGATTAACTCCTCTGTCATTCCCAGTGATCCTTCTGTACAATCATACTTACATGGCCACCCACACACCTAATGGAGGAAACCTCTGACAGGAGTGTGAAGCATCCTGTGGGTTTGACCAGATGAATGACTTTCAATTCCTACCTTTTGCATATGGGCAGGGAACAAGAGCATCTTGAGAAGGCTTTTTACTCAGTTTCTGAAGGCTGATAACCTTCTTATGAGCTGTTTTGTTTGTTTCCCTAAATTATCTGCATTTATCAGAAGCTAACTGCTGTTTTATTTGAGTTCAGCATTTTTTTGGGGTTGCCTTATGCATGTAATTTAACTGAAATTTTGAGCCAGATACATCACCATAAACTGTAGTGTAAGTCTAGGGATGTCTGTTGCTCCATTAACGATATTGCTTCAGCTTTTTAGTCCAGAATAGAATTTGATCTATTAGCAATGAGCCAATCAATATTAATAAATATTGGCTCATTAGATCTGGTAAACTTGGGCAATGGGTCTGTAACAATATTGAGCTTTTGGTGCAATCATATTACATTCTTGTATCCTTATTTGAAAGGTCATTGGGTTCTGCAACAGTTTCCTAACCCTCAGTCTATTTGTTGTTACATGCAAATGAAAAATTGATTGATTGAATTATTTATTTTTATTCTGTAATTTTCAGTTGTTGGCCCAGAATTTGAAAAGCAACACAATAATTGTGAACCTCATCACTAGCAGATCAGTTTTTACAGTTATGCATTTCAGTTTTCCTTTGAAAGGAAACAAAAAACAGGAAGTTGTCTTTCCTTTTTACTGTGTTTAAATCTCAAAATATTTTGTTTATGATTAAGTATGTCTGATTGAGTTTCTAAGGAAATATCCCTAGGAAGGACTTTGCAGAGTTTATAGTGCCTAATTGGGAAAAAACTCTCTTAATCTTTCACCTAATTTCGAACTGATGTTACCATTTCAATTTGTGGACAAGATCTAATTCCAATTAAATTGTATAGCCTGCCAAACCCCACCCACCCTTTGACAATTATTTTTATTTCTTTTTGAGCAACACAGTCCGAAGTCCCAAGAAGCACAAACTTTTTCCTTCTTCTGAAGTCTGACCAAGAAGGAGGACAGGAGACTCTATATACTAACTCATTCATTCAGTGACTGCTCCCAAATCTCTGAATCTCTGGGGTCTTTGTGAGAGGAGACCTACTGGTATGTATTGACGGTCTTCTCATCTCTGCACACATGAGCACTCACACTGGCACACACAGTCTTCATGGAGAGAAAACCAGTGCATAGGCAACAAGGATATTTATAAAATAATTCTATTTCTGGAATCAATAAAACAAGCAAGACATGCAGCTATTCCTTGACATACATTCTACACAGTACATGTGTAATACATGTACTTTACTACATTTGTTAAACCTGTATAAGATACATGGTAATTTGTCCTTGACTAGAAGATCTTAATATGTTATGCTAATCAAATAAGAAAAAGTATAGCTTTGTGCTAATCTGAGAATAGAAAATGTAAATGTTTTGGCTTTATGAGTTGGCACATGTACAGACTGAACACTGTAGGTGTGTCTGTACATGACACCTGGAAAGCTAAACTATATTATTAACAAAATTATGTCAGTAGCCCTGGAGTAATTTATGTAATTTTATAGAACTAACATTTAACAATAGACTGAAAATTTTGAAATATACCTTAGACTAGCCTTGATTGAAAAAATTACTCTGTGAAGTAGAAACAAATAGAAGTTTGTAAGAGCTGCTTCTTCTCAAGTTGATGTCTTTAAAGTAATCTTGTTTTACCAAGTGGAAGATGATAATGATAGCTGCTTTGTAATGATACTTGCTTTGATTTTCACAAGTGTTTACTCAAGGCTTATTTGTTTTCTGATGTGCAGATGTACAATTCACTTGAAGTAAATCCTAACAGAACTGTTAAGGGAATTGTATCTCACAAATGTTTACCTGAAAGTCAGTGAGTTACTAATCAGCTTGTTCTTTCACCATAAAAAAACCCAAAACAAACAAAAACAGTGTAAGTAATTCTCTAAAGGAGGGGAAAAAGGTTCTTTCAACTCACTTTCTGAAAAGTGAAGGGATAGAATAAAGGGATCAGGCTATGCCTGAAGTAGAGTAACCACTGAATTGTTAAGATTATTATTATCTGAGCATAACCAAATCTTTTGAGATTCCAGTCTTTGATGCAGAAGTTCCAGATCTGAACTCTTCTCTCCCTCTCCAGTTGCCTCAGGCAAGAGATATGCTATTGTGCACAGTTCTTCCAGCATCAGTCAACTCTTAAACTGCTTTAAAAAGTATTATAAAAATACAGCTTTTTGTTAACATCCTTTTTACTCATGAAAGTGTTGTTCCTTTCAGAGTTTCCAGCAGGTCTTACACATGTCAGTGTCAGAGACCCGTAGGCCAATATTTTAAAGTTAGAGCCTTAGAATTGTAAAATAGCATGCTGCAATATATGTGAATGATTGAAGACTTTTCAGCTTTCTAGTAAAGCTGAAATATACCTAGAGATTTCTGAGTACTGTTAAGTAATGAAACTGAACCGTGGCAGTTAAAAAAATGTTTTTAGGCATTGTGTTACATGAAAGTAGATGCAGTCACTAGAATCACAAAATCACAGAATGTTAGGGATTGGAAGGGACCTAGAAGATCATCTAGTCCAACCCCCCTGCCAGAGCAGGATCCTTGTCCTTGGAGATCTTCAATTATGATGATTCTAGAGTCTAGAAAGTTCCTACCTAACCAGCCTTTGTAGTTTATTGAGATACTATTTCACAGACCACATGGGCTGGCTTGCTAGGATGCCAAAGCTGGTAAGGAACTACAGAGATGAAGAAATATGTCATATATCAGCATGCTGTCATTAGCTACCATATAAACCAGCACAATGTAACTATGTACCTTGTTAAGTTTTAAAGATCTGAAAGTTTCATACCTCAGAGAGAAAGATTTCAAAGCCCAAGTCATAACATTTTTCATAGGTGGATGAAGCAGGTGCCCTGGTGACTGAGGATAGAGAGAAGGCTGAGTTACTGAATGCCACCTTTGCCTCAGTCTTTACTACTAAGGTCAGCTACCAGGAGTCCCAGGT
>JANHGL010014499.1:5760-17399 GCA_024611195.1 Ceyx melanurus | reverse complement strand
CGGAGTTGATTTTCTCTCTCTCTTTTTTTTTTTTTTGCCTCTCCCTATTTGTTTTGGTTGGTGTTTGCTTGGGTGTTAGGTGGAAAAAAAACCCAAACGAAGGGGGAAAAAAAAAAAAAAAGGGAGGAAAATCCTTAAAATAAAAAGCAGGGAAAGTTTGAGATGGGTGGGTTTTTTTGGGGGGGGGGGGGGTTCAGGGTGTGGGTGTCTGTCTGTCTGTCCGCCCCCCGCTCCGGCTGCCGATCACGGGATAGTCCCGCCCCCCGCTCCGCCACTAGGCGGGGGGAGACGAAGCCCCGCCCTCAGCGCGGTGTCAATCATGGTGATTGAGGGCTACGCGGACACACACCCCCCCCCGCCAACCAGCGAGCCGGGTCCTAAAGCCCGCCCGCCGGTGCCAGGGCGGGTACCCAGCGTCACTTCGCCCCGGAGATGGGCACAAGCGCCCGCCCAGCAGCGACTGCCACTCCAGCCACGCTCCGAGTGTCCCCCACGCCCCAGCCCCGCTGGTTTGGCCTCTCCAGAGCTCGGCAAGGGGCTCAGCTGCTGCTCCCGTTTGGAGGAGGGAGGGGAGAATCCAACCCAGACCAGCTCAAGAGCGTTACCCAGTCCAAAAGCCACTGAAAACGGGGCTTGCTTTGGATTGGAGGCAATGAGCTGGAGCATCACCCAGGCCCTCAGGGAAGAGATGACGTTGGAGTAGCTCTGCTAATAAAAGACCCTGTTACCAACACACTGTGACTGTCCCCCGGGCCACTGCAGGTCCCCTGTGGGTCACACCAAGTCAAAATGTCAAAGCAACAGAATAAACAGCTCTTCTACTGTTCATTTTCTCCATAATCACCCTGTTTCTAGACCCTGTAGTCACCTACCAGGCTCTATTCACATCACTCACCATGAAAACATTGAGTTTTGGATACAAGCTGCAGGAGTGAACTCCAGCCTCGTGTAATTAAGTTTTTCCTCCACTCCCCTTTCATTTCTCTTAATGTGTTTGTGTTGTTTGAAGTGTGTTTGTGTTGCTGGAAGTGGAACTGCTGACCTGCTGCATTCACTTGCTGCAGGATCCTAGCTAGAAAGCTCCCCAGTGCCACTCAACACAAACAAGTGTGAGTGGGAAAAGCCCCCAGACAAAACAAACACCCTCCAGGAGTGATTTCCATGTATTTTAAGGCAGAGAAGGGCACATGATCAGCCAATATAACCCAGGAATTCTACTCCCAGTTCATAACCTGTGCTGAAACCCAGTCATACCTGTTAAAGTGCAGCTCCTCTTCCCAGTTTCTCCTCCTATTCCAACTCAGAAGTCACTCTCTCTTAATAACAGCAGCTTTGTATTTGTGGTATCTTACTGGTGGCCTTTTTTTTATGTATTTATTTTCCCCCCTGTTCCAATCTGAATTCCTCTCTCTTGTTTGACAGCATCATTATTGCTCTTGGACCAACTTTCCTTCGTGCTTTTTCCCAGCTTCACAGTGGCTCATCACTCTCCTTTATCAGCTGCTACATCTCAGCTTCATTTCCAAGAAGTAAGAAACTCTCAGGATCCATCACAAATTTCTCCTCATCCCTAAATTCACAGCCTTGCACTTTCTGCTGTTCCATTTCACCTCTGCTGCTTCATTTCATCTCCTCTATTTCTCACTCTTCAAAAGTCATTGATTCTCTAAGAGATTCTAGTTCTCTTGTATTACTGCAGCCTCCCACTTTTGCTCATCATCAAATTTAATTATCACTCTTGCTTTTTGTGCCAAGGTCATTAGAAAAAAGGCTTTAGAGTGAGATTACTCTTGGGATGGGAGCTGGAGAAATTCAGTATTAATTCCCCACTGCACCAGCCCTGATGTCAAAAGACTCCCATCATCACCTCACCCCTTGGTATTTTTGCCTTTCTTTTATTTCTTATATGTTTGCACATTCAATTCTCAGTTTTCCTGTGAAGTGGGACCAACTGCATGGCCTTTGGGTAGAAACTCAGCTTCCTGAAGTCCAAAAGGTATCAGACCAGCTGGTCACAGCTTGTGACAAGAAGCCAGGAGACATCCACCTTGCTGCAACTCCCTCTTTCCATCTCCAGCTGCCCAGGATGTTTGGATTCCACTGAAACTTTTTGTCAGATTGAAACCAGAACAATTTGTCCCTCAACTGTTCAACACTTCACCCACCTATTGAGTCTCAGGTCTAACCAAGGGATTTTTATCTGCTGATTTGTGGTCTTATTCTCATTTCACAGCCATTATCACACCACCATCTGCATGCAAGTGCCATCAGGCATTTTTTTTGAACCACTGTAGATACCCCCTTACCTTTTTTTTTCCTCCTAGCCAAGCTGGCACACCCTTTCTCAACTGGAATCAGGAGTTTCTACCAAAATAGGTGTCCTTAATTTGTAGAACCTGAGGAAAACCAATGGAATCATTCCTTTTTCCTTTAGTATAGTGGGTTTTTTTGTGCATTGGAATCAGGTTCTTTGTTTTACCAGCAACACTAGAAGCTGATATTCTGTGGTTTTCCCCCCAGGTTGCCCACATCCTTTCAAAGCTCTGGCTTTCCAGAAGAGAAACTTCCTTCCTGCAAAGTGCAGCTACAAATGACATACTTAATTCTTCCATTTACAGCTCTTCAGATCATTTGAGGACATTTCATGTGAAATCATCAGTAAAGATAAACTGAGGCTCTCCAGGAGCTAAGTCTCCAGTTAGCCCAGTTGTTTTAAAGGAACTTTAGGGAGGCCTGACTGTCACACAGCCTGGAGAAAAGGAAATGTAATCCCTGTTTTAGGGGTTAAAGGGAATTGTGCAGAGCCAGTGACTTGTTATGAGTTACACAGGAAGTCTGGAGTAGACCTTTGGGATTGTAACTCCTGGCATCTCTTCCCAGTTTCTTAATCACTCTGCCATCCTCCTCTTTTCTATTTTGGTAGCACTTCCATTTGCTGAAGCATACCTGCCTGACTCCAAGAGCCTCTCCTTGCTATCAGATGTACTATTTCTTCTTTCCTTCCTGTTTCCCTTCTTGTTTAGGTAGACACATCCTTCCTGGGGAGCTGAGCAGTCTCCAGGCTGAGCCTTGTCCCATGCCAAAGCTTCCTTATTCTCCATCTCAGACTCCACAGCCAGAGACACTGAGGAGGAGCAGGGAGAAAAAATAAAAATCAAGAAGGGCACAGGAGAAGAAACCCTGTCAGTCTTCAAAGGCTGCATGAAAGTGCTCTGCCCTCTTCCCTGCAGATCTGAGAGGATTCCTCTCACTGATTCCAGACAGTTTCCATTCTGCTGCCACTTTGTTGTGCTCTCAGCTTTGAAAACAAGGCTCATGGAAAACTGACATCATTATCTAACTTCAGGACAGTGGCAGAACACAGTGGCCAAACCTTACCTCAGCTCCAGAAGATTCACCAACCTGTGCAACACAGCTCTGCTGTGTCCTCTCTGTCCTGCTCTGCTCTGCTCTGTCTGTCCTGCTGTGTCCTGTCCAGCTCTGCTCTGTCCTGTCCTGTCCTGTCTTGTCCTGCTCTGCTGCTGAGAGCATCCCAGTAGAGGGGGCTCTGGTGCTGTCTGGTTAAAATCCAGGAGCCATTCTTCTTGTGGAAGTGGTAAAAACGAAAAGAGGAGAAGGAAGGATGTTAAAAAAGATCTTCTATCCTTTCAGGTCATTCCTTGCTTTTCAGCTGGCAGCCTGGACTCTTTCTGGAGCAGCAGTAATGAAAAGCACAGGATTAAATGGTTGTTACAGTGTCAGGGCTTCAAATCATCCCTGAGATCACCTTTTCTCACACCTATGGGTAGCATGTTCTGTTCCTGCAGAGGATTTCTTTCAAGCCTTTTCAAAGCCCTAATCAGTGATAAATTATCTGCTTTTCACTAACAACTGGCATGAGAGAAGAGACTTTCCCAGGGTCACAGAGCAAGCAAGTCAGCCCTGCCAGATGTTCCTTAGTATTTACCCAGGCAGATAACATCTTGTCTTTTTTTTTCCTACCCATATCCCTCTACAGGACTTCAGGGCACTGTTTTTGTCACACTGACAGGTAGTTTGTTTCTCATACCACCTACCAGCCCCTGGCTTTTTGCACTAGCAGCTCCCATTTGCTCTCTGGAAGCTGAGAAAGTTTCTTTGGAGAATTCTGAAGGACCCAAGGAAAAAAAAATAAATATCTAGGAGGATGTAAATACATTTTTAAGGTATAAAACAATTCTTAGAAAGGGAGCATCTATAGATATATATCATATATATAGATATCTATCATATAGATAGTAATAGGAGATTACTAGAACAAATTCCATATGTAGCCTAAAATCACTGTAGCATCTCTACAGGCAGCTCTTTCCACTGTGGGCACAGAGCTTAATAAGGTTTTATTTTAAAGGCAGTACAAAAAAGAATTAAAGAGGAATCCAATGTTGTCAGACAACAGTTTAGTTGAACTAGGGTTAATCTAAATACTGAAGGCATCAGTCTTGCTCATCAAGGTTTAAGATAAAAAGAAATTCCCAAGTTCTGCCCCCATTTAGGCTCCAGTTCCAGCAACACCACTGCCTGTAAAAATAAACACCTCTTAACAAGTCACTCGTCCACAGGAGCTACAGAGGTGCCTCCTAATTGCTTTGTCTTCATTCTGCCTCTATTAAAAAAGCCTTAGAGACCAATTATTTGAATTAAAAGAAAATAAATCCCTTTTCCTCTCATCTTCCAAACCAAAACCATGCAGCAGAGTAGTGTTTGTTGTGCACAGGGACCACACAGTGGGTTTGGTGTAAGAAATAAATGCAGGTTGTACTTGAAATAATATATATAATATAAATAACCAAGTTCTGTTGCAATTGGGTTCCTAACAGTGTAATTATTTGGAATAACTTGCACTGCAGAGTTGCTAGAATTACCAAAGGTGTTTGGGCATCAGTGGGATGGGAGATGAACACGTTCAGTTGAGATCAGGTGAACCAATCACTCTTTTTTTTTCCCAACAACAAACTCCAGACAGGAGGAAAAGCAGCTTATTGGAAGCAGTTCCCTGCTGTGCCCCCCTCCTCCCCTCAGGCACCAGCTTGTAACTCAGCACACACTCCACTGCAGTCAATCTACAAATGTTCCATTTTTATTACAAAGTATGAAAGGCAGAAAATACTGTACCTAATACACAGGAGGCTGAAACTTAGAAAGGAGGTTAAAAAATTGGAATCAAACTACATAGGAAGCAGGAAAGAGCAGAAAAGGGTGATGCAACATTCCACTTGTCAAGCGAGTTCAGAAAATTGCCTTTAAATTGAGTTTCAACAGGAGGGTTCCATGATTAAGGGCTGTTAAAATCCATTGTAACAAAAGCTTGTTGTCTTTTTTTTTTTTTTTCTCCAGAAAAATAAAGGAATAGAGGGACACTGCAGTTTATCCATGTCAACAACATACGTGTGTTGAATAGCAGGACACTAGGATTCCTCTAGGACAGGACAGGAGCCAAGTTGCAAATCTCAATACAGAAGGTGGAGAGAAAAAGAAGGAGAGAAGTCAAACTACTATTGCTTTCACATATTGTAGTGAGAACAAGGAGTCAGGAATCTCATATGGATGTTTGTACAATCATGCTACAAAGATCACACCTTCAGGAAATTACCACAAGGGGACTGTGGATGGGAAGAGAAGGGAAAAACACACAGAAAATGAAACATCTACTTGACTACTGGTGATAAAAATGCTTCGGTGCAACCGAGTTAAATTACATTTTACACTACTAGCAACCCAAGTGTAACAAAAAAAAAACCAACCCAAAAGGTTCCTTTTAAATAGATAATTCATATTTACCAGGTTGTCTAAAAGAAAAACAAACCAACAAAGCAACACATCCTCCTCAGCTGTACTGGGACTTTCCTTCACTGGGTCTTTCTGCCCTCACTCAACCCAGAGGGGGCTCGAGCACCTCACTTCTTGCAGACAGGAAAGCAAATTCCAAGGGATGTGAGCTGGAAAAACAGGTTTACAGCTACAATATTTTTCTCAGGAAACAGCTTATTTCTTCCTTTTGTTAGATTCTCTGAAAAAGAAACTGGATGGAAGCAACACAGGTCATTTTCTTCTGGTGTTTTGATGGTTATGGGAACTCCAGTTTGATGCCCAGTAGCAGAGGCTGCACAGAAAGAAGGCCACTGGGATATGTGGCAGATGAAGTTAGCACCTGGAATCAGGCAGCAGCAAGCAAATCCCACCAGTGCCTTTGCCTCTGGAGTCTGCCATGAATCACCATGAGCATCAGTGACTGGTATTTAGTTGCATTTTTAACCACTGGGGTTTAGTGCTGGTGAAAGGTGCTGCTAGGAAGTTTTTCTCTTCCTACAAAAGCAAAGGAGTCAGGGCCATGCTGAACTCCTCTCAGCATCCTTGAGAATCAGACATTTCTGACACTTCTCAGGCAGGCAGGGGGAAATCCAGCTGCAGCTCTATGCAAGCAGGACAAAGTGCTCTTTAAGTGCCACATACATTAATTCCCTGGATTCTCTGCAAAGATAAAAGAAGCAGGGACAGGACAGTACCTTGCTTGCTCCAGGATGGGTTTTAGACAGCTCCTTTTAATGTCCACTGTACAATAAAGACAGCCCTGCTCTGGAATACTGGTCAGAGAGCAGACAGCAGGAAATCCATACTGGAGAGAACAGCACAGTGTGGATTTGAGGTCCCATCAGCACCTTGATGGGACTGGGAACTGTGCAACCTATTGAGCCAAGAGCTGCCACTCATCCTTTGCAGTAGGTCCTGAAAGAGTTAAACCATCTCAGACATAAGGAAAGGGCAAATTCAAGAATTTAGGTTGTGTGTTTACAAACAGCAGCTGCATTTGGGGTTTTTTTTCTATCACCAAAATCAGTTATTTAAAAGAATCCAGCTCCACCTTCACCCAACCAACCTGCAACTGCTGCCATCAGTTCAGATGGTGGAAATGAGGATTCCCCAAGGCCACCAGGGGAATCCTGGAGTGAGCAGCAGCACTACACCACTTGGGTTGGCCTTGGCAGGTTGTGTCAGAACCCAGAGCTTCAGTTTCCCACTAACTCCTGGCAAGTGCTGATGTTTTTGGTGTGCAGCACAATCAGGAGCAGGTTCTCAGCTCAGGATTTCAGCAACTGTTGGATTCCCCATTTGATACAAACCTACCAGGAAAGGGATGAGGGAAAGATGACTCTCCTCCTTATCTTAGCAAAAATCTACTTGTTAAAGTGCCATCTGCAAGAGAACAAACCAGACACACTCAGCTTTCTGCCTTTACACTGAAAACAAGCAGCAGAGCATCAGTGGATTCCACTGAGCAGCCTCCTCCCCTCAGCTAGTCCCTGGCAGGCAGTGAGCTGCAGTTCAGGCTGATGCAGCTCTCTCATTGCAACACTCAGGCAAAAAATAGATCTTTTTACTATTATCCAGAACATTCAGGAGTGTAATTACAGCTGAGTTTTGAAAGGATCATTAACTTTGACTTCTGAGAGGCAATGCCTCCCCCGTGCAGCACATTTCAAGGTTCCATGAGGAACAACCTGGATTCTCAGTCTCCTCTCAGATCATTCTTTGAAACCTGTGTTTTCTTTCTAAATAAGATTGTCAAAGCACTCAAACCTTTGCCCTTTAAATCCCAAATTCCCACAGATGGAACCTACCCATAGCCCATTTCATTCAGCCAATTAACTACAGCCTCATTTGCCACCCAACTTGTGTTCTGCAGGGTCTCACCTCACTAAGGAGTTTTACACCATCAAGGTCCCCTGGTTGAGAGCCAATGTTCCAGCAACAGGTTGGCCAGGTAAGGGCTCTGTGGAAAGTTTGGTTTAAATACAACCTGCCAACCAAACAATGGCTTCATGTCTTGAAGCAATCCACTGCAGAAGTGACACACAACTGCTTCAGAGAAAAATATTTCTCCCAGAGTCAGCCTTGCCTGGACCAACATAAGATTTTCTGCTTTGCTAACCTAGCTCACTTCCCTTCAAGTTACTTTATGCTCAAGGGATACCTGAAAGCAGTTGCTCTGCACCCTCTGCTTGTGCAGGAAGCACAGCATCATTTAAATTAAGTGTCAAAGTGTCATAAACTCTGGGGAAAAAATAATCCCATGGGGGGTTTGCACCCAACAGAACTGAGAGTTGGCAGGTGAAATACAATCAACTGAACCTTCTGCTTCCCAGGCTGTGGTGAAAAGTCTCAGGGCTTTATTTTGTCTTGCAAATAAACCTGAAGCAGCAAGCAGACTGTTAGCTCCTGCCACTGTGTCAGCAGCTGCTGGCAAAAGGGCACCAACCTCTCTCACCTCCTTTTCTATCTGGAAGTGCCATTTACACTACAGAAGATCTCACCCATGAGGATTTCCCCATCTTTTCAGTCATTAACCTTTCAAGTGACTTCTTTTGCAAAGAAGCTGTGCTAAGTAGCATTTCCCTGTTCCAAAACAGTCTCTGGTGATTTCAGGAGTAATTTCCTATGAAGAATGGCAATGGATAATGCCCAAAGCAATATGTAAATACAGAAGGTGCCCAACTGACTCCACAATCAGGATATAGGTTTGATTTAGAACCCACTGGAGCCTACAAGATCCCTTCAACTTGTCTGGGAGTTTTGTAGAGCACCCCATTCCACAAATTAAAGTTGTATAGATGGGAGGAGTGACCCTGGATCCTCTTCTCATTCCTAACAGGATTGTTTTCCAGCAGAGGCAGAAGCTACCTGGCTGAAGGACTGTCAGGGCCTTTACACCCCCTCTTGTCTCATCCTTTTAGTGTAACAAGATTGTGTTCCTCTAGGAATAAACTGCATTTGCCATTTAGTAGAGCCTGGAGCTTTTTAGTGACTTTGCTTTCACCTAAATTATCTTCTGGCTTTTTTAAAGGGTGATTTTACACTTGCAGAAGATGCATCCTTCAGCTAAACAAGAGATGCTTTCATCTTTTGCTTGGGCCATCTATAAAAGAAAGAGACTTTGAAGCACTAAGTGGACTTCAGAAAGTACTCACACTACAGATAGTTCCCCCTTGGTAACACAGCATATTATGCCTGCTTGTAATTAAACACTACATCACAAGCCTGTGTACTTATTATCTAAAGCTGTGAATGCCATTGAACACTCCTGATAAGAAAATCCTCATTTTCACTTCATTTGGCATAAGTATTTTCCAGTTTGAGGCAAAGTGCTACTGTAAAAAGTGATAACCTCATTGTTTGGCCACCACTGTTCTGCCATGTAGATCAAACCCATCTGTGGAACACACAACTCTCAGCACTGCTGCTGCTAAGAAACCAAATGACCTTCAAGTCAAATGAAGCTTTCTGTCAGAAATGCCACAACTGAGCACAAAACGTCACTGACAAGAGATGAGCTTCAACTGTGGCAGTCTCTTGGTTCCCTGATATTAAAAGGAGTGATGGAATAAAGCTGTCCCTAATGAATTCTTCTCAAATTCACTAGGCAGTGCTTTTCTGAGCTCCACGTTGAGAAGCAGCCTGCAGAGGAGTATTTCTGGATGTCCAGAATGACAAAACTCCTCAGATTCTCTTCAGCATTTGACAGCACTCTGTGTCAGCTTCACTGTTTCACAGTAATCACTTTTCCCAGCTTGACAAAAGACTCCACTTTGCCACTGTTCTACTATTTCTAATGCTGCCTCCAGTTGCAGGTGAACACTCATTAGGTGGAAAGACAACTTTGATAGCTCCTGACACATCAGAACTCAGCTGGTATCCCCTTACAGCCCAGCTCTGGCTGTCATGTCTGCACTGGAGCATTCATCTGAGCAGCAACGTTATCAGCCAAGATTTTTATCTTGCCTAATCCACTCAGCTTTGATTGAAAAGTATTACTCTAGATCCACTGTTCAAGACAAACAAGAAGCCCTTGGGCATAGCCCCAAAAGATGAGGATGACAAGTGCCAAGCTGGAGACTATGGCACCATTTCTTTCCTTGCAGACCCATCACCTTGGGGAATCATTTCTCTGCTTTGGACACAGGACCAGCTTTGCCAACTCATCTCATTCAACAAGACCTGACAGTACAAAGCAAATACACCCTGGGGAAGGGAAAAAAAAAAGAATCAAGATTGCTTTGTACTCCTTTCAAGAACTTCCAGGAACACAGGTCAAAGACAAAGAAGCTCCAAGGTGCAGCCTGACCACCACAAAAAAAATCTTGCTCCTATTATCTGCCAATCAAGCAAGCTGCAAAGTGTGAAACCATTTTATTTTGGTTTAGAGAGTGAAGTCTTCCAAGGGGAAGCCATCTGACTGGAAGTGTCAATCCCAGGTCCATTACAAATCATGTTTTCTTTTTTTCAGGAGACATTTACCCCCTGGGAGCTGAAGTCATGCACCTATCTCCCTTCTGAAACCTACCACCATTTCATTTCTAACACAACTGTGGGACACACACCGAGTTCAGGGAGAATTCACCAGAGCAACAACTGCTTCTAGCATCAGAAAAGTGTAAAGAAATTGTGCAACAAGTACTTTCACAGCACCAGAGAATTCTGCCCAGGTAACCAGAGCCAAGGCAACAGTTAATTCTGGCTGGCCTTCACTGCCAGGGAGCCTGCAGCATAACTGAGTTGTGGTGGTGGTTCAATTCTGCTTTGGGCATATGGAAGTGGGTCACATATCAAAAGTAAGAATCAGGGAGGAAAAAAAAAATCATCTTACTCAATAGAAAGTTAGCCCAATATATAAAAAACATACAAATGTTTCAACAGTTTTAGAGGCAGCAACAACAGGAATGATCAAGATTCCTGCCAAGGTGGCTGGGAACATCAGTGGCTTTTTTCCACCACCTTGTTTTGCACTTGCATCTATTAAACTGGTTGATGTGCTGCCTCAGCTGGCTGATAAACACATGGACATATGCAGCAACTTAAAAGCCTGCAAGCTTATCAATACAGTCAACAAACAAATATACAGAACTTTTAACTGAGGGAACAAAACAACCAAAAAAAAAAAAAAAAAAGGAGAAAACCAGAACCCAGAAGGTCCAAGAGGCTCAGCATGTCTCTGCATTTTAGAGTCTTGGAGAGACAGGACACACCTGCCATTGATTCTTGACAGTTTCTTGTAACAGTAGATGCAAAGCAACAACAGATACTGGCCACTTGACTTGTTTTGTTCTTACTTGATAGGGGAGGGGAAATGATACAGCCCTGCCTCAGGGTGGCATGAAGCAGAAAGGTTAGACTCTCAAAATCTCCAGGCAGTTGTTGTAGCAGATTGCTATCCAGTCTGGCTGGGTTGATGCCCACTGTACATTGTTGATTTCTCCCTCTGCTGTATAGGCCAAGATAGGGTCCTCAATGGCACGAGGCATTTGCTGGATATCCCAGATGAGAGCTTGATGGTCATCAGCTGCAAATGCAAGAGAAAATCAGAACCAGAAGCCACATGTAATAATCAAGAACCTATAGAGGATCTGGCTGTTGCAGTCCTAAGGAGTATTTCAGCCAGAAATACAATGATACAGCTACAAAAGGGGCTCCAGGAAGGCTGCAGAGGGGCTGTTTCCAAGGGCCTGGAGTGAAAGAACAAGGGGTAATGGGTTTAAATGAGAGCAGAGGAGCTTTAGACTGGATCTCAGGAAGAAGTTCTTTCCCTTGAGGGTGGTGGCTCAGTGGCACAGGCTCCCCAGGGAGGT
>JANHGL010014497.1:0-50312 GCA_024611195.1 Ceyx melanurus | reverse complement strand
GATGGCAGCACAGCCTGCTGCTGTGTCAGCCACTCCTCCCAGTTTGGTGTCATCAGCAAACTTGCTGAGGGTGCTCTATCAGGTCATGGATGAATATATTGAATAATACTGGACCCAGCACTGAGACCCTTGGGGCACTGCACTAGTCACAGGCCTCCAGCCAGACTCTGCTCCATTGACCACAACTCTCTGGGCTCTGTCCTTTAGCCACTTCCCAATCCACCTCACTGCACAATCGCTCAATCCACACTTCTTAAGCTTGGCTGTGAGGATCCCATCGGAGACAGTATCAAAAGCCTTGTTGAAGTCAAGGAATACCACACCCACTGCCCTTCCCTCATCCATCCATCTACTTGTATCATCATAAAAGGCCATCAGTTTGCTCAACTGGTTTCTAACCCAAGCCTCTTCAACTGAGGAAAAAACTTCCTCCCTCTAGAATTCCTTTATGGTCTTGGAGACCTGGGACTCCTAGTAGCTGACCTTAGAAGTAAAGACTAAAGCAAAGGTGGCATTCAGTAACTCAGCCTTCTCTCTGTCCTTGGTCACCAAGGCACCCACTTCATCCAGTAGTGGGCCCACATCGCCTCTAGGCTTCTTTTTGCCTCCAACATACTTGTAGAAGCTTTTCTTGTTGTCCTTGACCTCTCTTGCCAGCTTAATTTTAAGGGAGGCCTTAGCTTTCCTTGTTGCATCCCTGCATCCTTTAACAACCTCCCTGTATTCTTCCCAAGTGGCCTGTCCCTCTTTCCATGTTTTATATATTTCCCTCTTCAGCTTAAGTTTTATCAGTAGCTCCCTGCTCAACCACGCAGGTCTCCTAACTCTCTTACTAGATTTCCTGCACTTTGGGATACACTGATCCTGAGCCTAGAGGAAATGGTGTTTGAATATTAGCCAGCTTGCTTGGGCCCCTTTGACCTCCAGGGCCCTGTCCCATGGGACTTTTCCAAGCAGTTCCCTAAGAAGGCCAAGGTTTGCCTTTCTGAAGTCCAGGGTAGCAAGCTTGCTTTTAGCCCTGTGCCTACTGCCTGTAATTCTAAACTCCACCATCTCGTGGTCACTACAGACAAGGGAGCCTCCTACCTTCACATCCTCAACCAGTCCCTCTTGGTGGCATATAAACAACACAACTATTAAAATACAATCATATTTCAGGCTGATGAAGGAACCATGTGTGGGAAGAGAAAGCTATAAAATAAGGAAATTCAAGCCTGTCCCACAGATTAAGCCTCACAAGATACTAAACATATTCAGCACATTAACATCATACCCTGCTGTGACTAAATATTGTGACAAACCACTCAGAGGTCTGGAACCTTCACTGGCCCACAAACAAGAATCTTCCAACGTTGCCTTTTTCAGCCGACACCTTCCTCGAAGAGCCCCAAGCTCGAACCCTCCCGGGAACATGTCTTGCCTGGCAGACAAAGAGGGCCTCATATTCCCCGGAAGCAGTGCGGGGAGGGGAGGCAGCCCAGCCTCGCTGAGCAGCTGGGGGTACCCAGCCAGCACCGAAGGGAAGCTGTCCCCCTACCTCGGAAACACCACGCTCTGCCGCAGGGCTGAAGGTAACTTCCTTACACAAGACAGTTGAGAAGAAATAAGAAACCAGGAGAAGGGTGCCTATCGGGATAAGCAACTCCGCAGAATCCCTTTCCCCCAGGGCCCCTCTCATATCGACTACTACAGAACGAAAGAGAAAAGTCATTTCCCTCGGCCCCCAGTTGTGGGTATACGGCCACTCCCGAGAAGAAGCAAAGCCTAGAACTCGCCCACCCCAAACGCGGCGTCCCAGGCGCTGAAGGAAGGGAGAATGAGGAAGACGGGAGGGTCCCTCCATCTTGGGACCAGGCACCAACTTACCCGCCGGAAGCCTCGGCGCGCGCCTATTGGCTCGCGCCGCCGCGTCACGTGGGCCGGAGAAAGCCCCGCCTCTTCCCCACCTTCGCCGGCGACGGAGCACGGGGGGCGGTCCGGGCGCGCGCATGCGCCCGTGGAGGCGGTCGCGCGCGTGCGCTGGCGCAGTGGCGGCGGCGGCGGCGGGCGGCGGGCTGTACGCGGTTCGCGGTGCGCGAGGAGGTTCCGGGAGCGCGGGACGCGCGCACGCGCCGGGTAGAGGAGGAGCAGGAGCCGCCCCGCCCCGCAGGAAACGGTGCCGCCCGGGCCCTCCTCTGCGAGAGGGCGGGGGAGCGAACGGGAGAGGGATCGGTAGGGCAGCGTCGTTTTTCTCCGCTCTGCCACCCCGGGACGC
Source organism: Ceyx melanurus (assembly GCA_024611195.1). Taxonomy (NCBI): domain Eukaryota; kingdom Metazoa; phylum Chordata; class Aves; order Coraciiformes; family Alcedinidae; genus Ceyx; species Ceyx melanurus. The sequence goes on along the minus strand of JANHGL010014497.1, from coordinate 48,058 downwards.
CGGGGGGGGCCCACTCCGTGAGGGCACCTTCCGGGAGTTAGGAGTGGGGTAACCCTCTTCCTTCCCTACATCCGTCCCGTCCTCTGAGGCGGGAGCGCCCTCGGCGGGCAGCGGTGTGATCGCTCCCTCCTGCCCTGCGCGCAACCGCTGCCCCCTTCCAGCGACAGCCGTGGGATCCCTTTGCCGCCGCTTTTCTTCTCTGGCTCCGTCCTCCGCCCCGTCCGCTGCTGCCGAGCTGCCCGTCCCGAGGAGCGATCCCAGCACTTGTTGCTGACGCGATGGTCACCGGCCTGGCCGAGTAGGCAGGGACCGCCGAGCCTGTTGCGGGTGAGGACCGCTGCGGCTGGCGTCGAGGGCCCGGACCCCGTGGAGGCTCCCGCAGGGTCTGTGGGGGGTTGTTTTCTCTCAGCGCCCGGTGGTGACGCCTTCCCAGGTGGCGTGAGGACTTCTCCTCGGCCCTCGTGAGGATCGCGCCCAGCCGGACCACCCGCCCCGAATGGTCACGGCGGGCTGAGGGGGCACCGCTGACGCCGCCCGCCCCCTCCCTCTGCCTGTCCGCCTGGAGTCTGGCTTCCTTCGGCTGGAGGAAAAATGTCCTTCTTCAACTTTCGTAAGATCTTCAAGCTGGGTGGTGAGAAGAAGAAGAAACAGTACGAGCACGTAAAGAGGGATATGAACCCTGAGGAGTTCTGGGAAATTATTGGAGAGCTGGGAGATGGTGCTTTCGGGAAAGTGTTCAAGGTAAGGACAAGTGGGCAACTCATCGTTTGTAGCCAGAAATGACCTGTGGTACGGTTTCTGCGTTCCACGCTATGTAAAGCTTGCCTGTCTGTAAGGGCTGTCACCTCGGGATACCTGTTTTAAGTGTCGAGTTTCCAGAGAACTTCGAGAGGCAGGTAAACTCCGCGGCCACCTGCCGCCCTGCGAGGAGGGACGTGTCCGCGTCCCCGGGCCGTGTCGGTTGGAAAGCAGAGCGTATGATCCAGACGTCTCTTCTCTACAGAGACTCATGAAACTAAAGATAGAAAAAGACCTATTAGGTCATTGTCCCGCCTTCTGCTCCACCCTGCCCGTTGCTGAATCGCTTGCTTCTCCTGTGTTTTGTGCTGCTTCTGTATTTTGGGTTTTTTTTTGGACCTGTGTACAGTACGGCTTCTAGCCTCACAAAGACTGTATTTACTTAGGTGTGAAGTTTTTACTGTTTGGCTTTGGTTTTTTGTTGGGTTGTTTGGTGGTTTTTTTTCAGAGTTTCTGTATGGAAGGAAGCCCATGAACAGTAAAACTGACTTGGAGACCTCCTGTGTAGTTTATAGGGCCAAGCTTATGTCGCTTTTAATGGACAATCTTCTATCTTATTCCATGTGGAATTGAATTAAATAGCAGTGTTGTTTTGGCTTTCTTTACGTGGCAGAATTCCTGTGTTGGATCTCCTAACTTCTAACAGTTGTTTGATTTTTAAGTGTACTGTAGTGTTTTTAAGGATGCTTATCTAGAATTTATCAAGCGAAGTAGAGTACAATGACATAGATAACAATGCTGCTAGTGTTTGACAAGCTTTCAGGCTAATCTTTAGCTACTTTTCCCCTTTCTAAAAAGGCCATTAATGCTTCACATTTGATTTAGTGTGGTAAAAACATCATGGAGGATAAGAATGAGAGAATTGTGGAACTGACATGAAAGCAGGTTCTTGAGATTAGAAAAAATAGTCTGAGAGAATATCGTTTACAGTGTTTCTGAGAGCTAATTCTGTCAGGAAGCATTTATATTTAGAGTACTACATTTGAGAGTACATGAAATCTGGATACTCATGAAATCAGTTGTATTTGAGCAAAAGTGCCACACTTAGTTCAGAATGTGGACGGTTGTTTCTTCATTCTAGGAATTTGTGTTAATGTTCTATTTTAAGAGCATCTGGTTGTTTTGATGGTGTAATATATAGTTTAGATTATGAGTATTGGTGTGGAAGATTAGAGACTTAAAAATTAAAATGACTAGGAAGTAAGTTGCTGTATCATAAAGCTTGGTGACTATAAAATCACAATATTGGCAGAGTATTAATTAAAAAAAAAACAACAAAAAGCTTCATAGTGGAGTTTTGATTCTCTTTTTGTGACTATGATGAATATAATGCTCTGTCCCATAGAGATTACTGGGGAAACCTCAAAGATACAATACTAAATATGTTCTCCTCTTCCCCCACACGCATTTCCTCCCCCATCCTCAAACCTCTTCTCACTTTATGCTCATCTGTAGGCATGTCTGTATTAGTAATAACCTGTAGAGGAAGGTAGCTGATCAAGACAAGTAGTAAATTTCACATTTTGGCATACTTTGTGTACAATAGAAGTTTTTCCAGTTGAAGGTTATTTTTCTCCAAGATTTATTTCTGAATATGAAATTACAAAGTAACTGCTGAAATTTATATTTTCAGAATTAAAATTCTGACTACCACTATATTAAAAATGGTGGTAGTCAAAATTACCCATGCAGTTACAGTACTGATATTGTTGAATGTAGCACATGTGAAAATTAACAGGTACTAGCATTATTAGAAAAAAAAGAACCCTATTTAGAAAAAAAGGCCTCCTACTGCATATATTCAGCAGTATTCATTTTGTTTCCATCTAGTTGGAGAAGGAGGGTTTCACAGAGATAGTAACTGTACTTGTGTTCCTACATCTCTGCATGCTTGGCAAGAAACTGGAAAGCAGGGAAGGGTTAGGTTGTTTTGCCTTGGGTATGCAACTCAAATGAGAAACGGCAAGAATAGCAGTTAAATACCTTCTCAAATGTTTGTGTCAGAGCTATAAACTGTCGATGCTTGATGACTTTGTCTTTAAGCAATGTATGGGTGGGGTATTTTAGAGTTTGAGCTTTGTCTGTGGGGGTTTTTGTGTGTATGTGGTGGTGGGGCATTGTTTGTATGTGGGGTGTTTTGTTTGGGTGTTTATTTTGTGGTTGGGTTTGTTTTGTTTTGCTTTTTGTTTTTCAGAAAAACCCAAACCCTTGGTGTCAGTTACATTTGCCGAAACTACATTTGCTTTTGTTTAAGATCTTAGGAGTAAATGTGGGACAGGGGTTTGGCAGATATTTATCTGGAAATTCCATTTTATTATATAAGTCTTCGTGTATACTTTAAGCTTTTAATGAAAAATAGGTTAGATGGGTTACTTGCTATGATTTCCCATAGAGAAGCATTTTGTTTAGTTGTGTCATTAATCTGGACAAAGTAAGAAATATTTAAATAAAAACTCAAAAGCATCTCTTAAATGATTCTGACAGTATTATGAAGTCTAGCTGATAAATTATTTACATTAAAAATGCTGTGTCTAGCGGTAACTAGTTTTGAATACGGAAGTCTTAAGGTTATTGAAAACGTGTGATTCTTTCCCTTTCTCTTCAATCAAGTACAAGGGTCTTGCTTATTTTTTTAATAACTTGGGCAAATTACTAGAAGAGCTGATTTCCTTTGAAACTGTTCTAGTTTTCTAAAGCTTTTTTAGCTCTGACAATTCAGATGTTTGTATTCACTAGCTTCTAAGTTATGTTTAGAGATACATTTAAGTGTTTTGACTTCTGTTGCAAGTCCCTTCTGATGAGAAGGAAGCTATGTAACTGCAGACTACTGCTGGCAAAGGTTTATGGTTGTGTAGGACTTTTCATTCTAGCCCTTTTTATCCTCTTCAAAGAGGCCACTTTGAGGCTGTTTTCTTTCTGCTCTTGGCTAATGAATAATGGTGTAGTTTTCCATCCTTTTTCAATTTACAGGCCCTTGCAGTACTTCAGTATCAGGTGATGACCCTTTTAAAGACAATTTAGAGGTTGGTCATGATATAATTTTTTCCTATCTCTTTTAATTGCCTTTCATGGATTATTTAGAATTAATGAATGGACTGCCAGGGTTCTGACAGCCACAGAAGAAGCACAATATTAGCATTGGAGGCTGATTTAAGCTTTGAAACTTGCCAATTAGATTACAAAACAACAACAATAAAACAGTTTGAAACTGTTCTTGATTTGATTACATTAAGTCCTCTGAAAAATCTTAGGCTCTTAGTGTTAATTGTAATATTTGCTTTAGAAATTAGTTACATTGCTATATCATGTTACTTTATTGTGTGTGGTATTGGTCTATTCTATCGAATATCAGTTCAGTCTACAAAGTGAAGATTGCTTTAAGGTAAATCGGTATTAAGTGTTAAACACATCAGCTTCAACTACTTCAACTGCTTTCTAAGTTCCCAGAAGTTAATGTTCAGACAGTGTGAAAATACATTTTAAACGCCTAATGTGTTCTGTGTCTCTTCCTTGACAAAGTTCCTGATCGAGAATTTTTCTCATACAGATGCACACAGGTATCTTCCCAAGTTAACCTTTTGAATTAAACGTAGGGCTGGGACTGTATTTCAAGAAAATTTGCCAACCTTTTTTGGCAGTAAAAACATGGTACACGTATGTAAGAACACTTAAGCTACAGAATGACATTGTCCTAGTGTTTAGATGGTGTAATCTCTTGAGCTCTTCAACAGAGGATACTCTTCCAAGAAATTAATGGTCTTTTGGCCATCATTGTGATAATTATGGGTACCATCTGTGCAAATACACTGATTTGAAGTTTTCTATAAGAACAGATTATATAGTGGTAGTACATATATATGGTGGTCTACTCTATAAGATATAGAGTATCTGTATATGATTGGTGTCTGCAGAGAGAATATATAGTGTGTTTATATACATTGTAATAGAAATTGACAAATTACTATTAGAGAATCCTTTGTACTTGTCTGGTTTTGAATTGTGTCTATGCATCTTAGTTTGAAACAGAATATTCTGCCCATTTATTACATTGAATTCAAGAAGATGGAAGCACTGCATAGACAAGATTCTCCTAGGAGTGTGGAAAATCAAATATTTGTATTTCATGTAAAGTTACTAAGACAAGTTTTCCAACTCCCTGCAATAAACTGGTGCTTGGCTGGAAAGCCTATTCTGCTTTCTCTTTAGAATCACCAAAGAAGTGTTGTAGAAGCTGATAGCCATAATCATGGTGAACAGCATTACCAAAACACATCATCTTCTGAAAATTACAGATACATTAAGTACTCATATATATTTCTCTTTTCAATAGTGGCCAATACAAACTCTTCTCAGGCTAATGATACTGGACGTTTAATAACAGTGCTTCTTCAAGTCCAGTAGACTAATAATGTTTCATTCAAGCTTTTGTTTCTGTATTTAAACCAATCATGCACAATCAAAGCTCTCTCACTTAAAGGAGAGCTTGGTTTTGCCTTAAGATCTACTGCAGGTAGAAACAAATAGTGATTTAGTAAGACTGGACCAACTATATCATTCAGTAGTAGTTCAGTCTTAACTCCTTCTAATAATAAAATATAAACTGATGGTGGCTGCTTAGAAGTACTTTTTGTACAACATCATGACTTAACTTTCTAATCCTGGCAATTACTTCAATTAGTCTGACCTGAAAATAAAATCAAGGCAGAGCAAGGAGAATTTGTATTTCCTAGCTCCTAGGGCCTTACAGCACATTTTTTCTATATAATTGTTACAGTTGTCTATGGCAGCTTGAAGTTATTTTAATAATACTAATGCAACATGCTGCTGAAATAATCTGAAATCCTGTATGTCTGGTACTAGTTGGAAGATAAATTCACATTTGAAAGTTTTCAAATTCTGTATTTCTTGAGCCTGAAGATTCAGGTGTGACTGCCATAAACCTAGTCCTGGAAAGTGAAAGCAGGTGAAAATGTCCAAAACTGAATTTTATACATATGAATGAATGAGTGCAGAACATTTGGCACTTTTGATGAAAATTGTTTGCTATATGAAATATATTTTGTTCTAATCTACTTGCATTCATACTTGACTGTATGAGTTGACCTCTAATTAAACTGAAACAGCAAAATAGTGAGTTATCCTCAGGAGATCTGACTTAATAATATTCGCTTAAATGCTTTGCTGCTTTCTTTAGCCATAGAGACGTTAGTAGATAGAGGGTTGTTTTATTCTCAAGAGGCTTATGATGGCAATGTTCTATTTTAAATATTTATCCTAAGTAAAATGGTTCTATTAGTCTTTAGTTTTAGTTACAAAACTTTACTTAAAGCTTGCTAAGAACAGTAATTTCTGTAAGAGTAGCCTGACTATTCTAGGGCCGTCGTGTATGGTCTAGATGAAAAAAGATACTTGACCATTCATAGAAGAGGAACGATTTTAGTCTTGGTGATCATCTTGGTGAGTCACTTTATAATGTTATCTTTATTTTCACACTGTTGCAGTTCTAGATTGTGAAAGATATCAGATAATGAAAAGATATTACTGTTTTAAACCCTAGGAAGTCTGTCAAGTGGCAAGCTTCATAGAGCTCTTTACACCTACTGTTGTTCTACTGAAGCTTTCTCAAGATAGAGGTAGTGCAAGAAAGTGATCTGTAGATTGTAAACTCAGATAATTTTCTTGTTTTAAATAGTTATTTGCAGAAGGTAATACCTCCTTTCCATTCTATATCAATATAGAATGATATAGATCTTTCTATATCTATATCAAGGAAATATTCTAAAGTAGTAAGAAGCACATTTTTAGTGTCTCATTTTTTGGACATCTTTCTTTAAGACACTTGGCTTGAAATCAACATCGCAATACTTAACTGATGAGTAATATATTGTATGTCTGTTGCATTCACAGTTAAAGCTGCAGATGAGTTTGTGGAGGATCTTTTCCAAGGTGTGAGGACAGTTATATAAACTGTTTAAAACTCTAAGTAAATAGGAAGACATTTGATTATTTTTTTATCTATGTTTATGAAAGTTCCTATTTTTTTTTCATGTAATGTTCATATTCTTAGCTACCTTTGTGTACATGCTTGAACTGTTGGTTTCTTGTCTTGAGAGTAAAATTGATGTTGAGCATTAAGCTAAATGTGACTGCTTAATGTTGAATAGACTGCAGAATTAAGCTTCTTTAAGCTGTTTTAACTTGGTGAAATAATTCTTCATATCTAAGCCAGATGCAGTCTATTTACTTAAATAATTCTGATATAGGAACTAAAAATGTGGTACTGATGTGGCTTTTGTTGTTGTTTTGAGATTTCTGTTATTGTTGTAGAGCCTTAGTTCACAAGTTCCCTTTGGTGGTGACTTAAATTCAAGTCCTGACCAGCCCATTAACAATATTGGAGAAATAATTTGTTTAGGACTTTTTTCCCCCCTCCTCCATGGAGTGCAATTATGAACAGTCCCTACATATGACATGGGCTGTGACCCACGTTTTGAGAATGTCATAAGATTATAAACGTCGTGGTTCTTAAATGACAGTTGTGTCTGTGTAAAAGAGGCAGTATGTAATTAAACTCTCTGGGTTGAGATCTTAAATGCATTCCTTGAGACCCTGCTGCCTGAGGTGTTGTTTATGAATACTTTTTGGTTTTTGCTTCTTTGAGCTTCCCCAATAACCTTTAATTATATTCAGGTTATACACTAATTGATGATTCATATTGTCTCACCTCTTTTGCCTATTGTCTGCTTTACAGTAGCTGCCTGGTTACTCAAATGCACTGCTTGTGCTTTTAGTTTGATACCAATAGGATTGTTACAGTTTTAAATGTTTAGTAATGGAAAACCCATGAAATTTGCAGTTAGAAAACAAAGCAGACTGAATTAATAGCACAGAGTAAAACTAAAAATTGTATTAATAATTTTTCTCTAAACCCATGTAAAATACATACTGCAAATTAATTATTTTCAATTACTTTATAGCATCATTACAGTATAGAATGCTTGAAAGAAATTAACTATCAAATATGTCATGTGGAGAAGCCTTTTTTTCCACTCAGAAATGGAAAAGACTCTTTAGAGGGAAGAAAGACCTAGTTTTTGCAGTTTTGAGCACTGAAACAGGCTGCCCAGGGAGGTTGTGGAGTCTCCTTCTCTAGAGGCTTTCAAGACCTGCCTGGATCTGTGTGTGTGGCCTGCCCTGGGTGATTCTGCTCTGGCAGAGGGGTTGGACTCCATGATCTCCAGAGGTCCCTTCCAACCCCTAACATTCTGTCAAAGTTTAAAGAATGTCAGGCAATAAAAAATAATATTCAGTGCTCAGTAATACTAAATGACAGCTAATAGGCTAGCTCAAACCACTTCAACCAAAAATTAGGGCTTTATAGTAAATATTAATTTTGCATTGGCATTTTAAGTTTTCTGTTGAATATGCTCTAACATTCACGATACAGAACAACAAAAGTGTACACAACAGATTTACATAAAGCAAAATCACAATAAAATAGTAGTGGAAGATTCTTTATATATTTAATGCACATCTAAACTATCATATTTTGTTTTAGGAGGACATACTGTTTATTTAAGCAGCTATAAATGTATGCAAAAGCAAGTTACAATATTAATGCTATAGATTTTTCTTATTTTAACTATTCTGCATTAAGACTTGTTTGCAGTATTCTGTGGGATTGCATGTATTTATAGAGACTAAAACAGCTAAGCATGAATGGTCATTTGGAAGCTAAGAGAAAAAGGAGAAAAAGTTTGTCTGTGTAGCCATATTATATGTGTGTGTGTATATATATATATGTATACTTTTGAGACATTTTCTATTTAATGATATGTGGCCTAGAGCAAGAAATTGCTCAGTTACAGATTCATGCTTGAATCAAGTTCCACCTAAAATCTGGCCTTTAAGAAGGTTCTGATTACTTGAAACATGCTATTCTGTGATATGATTTTTAATTTTTACCAGTTTTTCTGTGGAGAAGAATATGAAGAAGAAAAATAGGATTGTACTACAATAGCCAAATCAGTTTGATTAGCATTTTAAATTTGCTAAATCTCTTATTGCTGCAGAACACTAAATGCCTGTTACCTTAAAGTGTCAGTCTTAAAAATTAATTTTAGTTCTTTCAGAAGATCTGGAACTGAAGGAGGCCATGACAAATAAAAGGACTTGTATTTTTTTTCAGAAAGGTAATTTTTTTCAAGATGCATTGATGTGGTTATGCAAATTGAAGTGGTTAGCATAGAGTGGAAGAGTCTGCTGAAATTTTGGAGGTAATCATTGCTCTAAAACTTAAGTTGGGCCTACACCATGATTGTCTTATTTAAGTATGAAAGCAATGGCAAATCCTCACAGTAAGGCAGAATTAGTTTTGAATCTGTCTTGATAATGAATTGCGGAAGACTGTCCCTTTACTTTCTTCATATAGCATTTCAGATCTGTTTGAGACCTTGTTTAATGAGAACAAGGTTCTTTCTCTAGCAATGTTTGGTCATAACCTTGATTCAGAGAACAGTGTTCTGAAGGAAGTTATTGTAAATTTGTTAATAATACAGTAATAACTTGGCAAGACTTTCTGTGTTGGAATTTATTCTTTATCTGGTTGGTAATGGCTCTCCTGACACACATTTATGCAGTAAAATCAAAACTTTTATGTATCTAGATTTCTCATTTATATAGATGTTTTTTCACTTGTATTTATAAGTTATACTTTACCAGCAGAGGAGGTAATACTTTGTAGTCAGAAGGCAGTAAACCCTAAATGGAGAAGTGTCAAATGAGGGTTTACTGAAACATGCTAATTCTTGCTGAAGCTCTCATCTCCTGCACAGCCTTTGTCTCAATCAGGCTTTATTAAATTCATATGATTTTGTAAAGCTCAGTCATGTTCCTGCCCCACCTTCAGCCTTTCCTGTTTGAATTGAAGAGGCTCATGCTTTTTAGTCAGATTTTTTATAAGACAGCTTCTTGACCCTTTACTGATTTTAATTGTCCTATTACTGGCTCAACTTCTGAAGGTAACACAAATTTTCTAGTTCACCGTTCAGGCAAACAGTTTTCTGTGAAAGGGCTGCATCAGAACCAGAGGTCTGTGTCACTATGTTACACTGAGAACTCTGATTGATCATAGCTGGGAAGTAGCACTGAACCAGTCTGGAACCTTGCTAGTAGTTGAAAGTCAGTAAAAACTCTTCTGAAGTGGTCCATTTCAATAGCTTGAGTAAGTACAGAAGCGACTTTTGAACGATAAGTGGCTGGGTTTTTCCTGTGAGTTTTCCACAGCAGTTTCTGACAGTGGAAGTCAATGCAGCCAGAGTTCTGGCTGTTTATTCCCTTTCCCACCTCCTTTCCTTGTGACAGGTCTGGGGCTTGCCAACCCCATGATGATCTAGTTCAAGGAACTAAGCTACCCAAAAGCTGATTGTACATGTAATCTTCTTGGCTCCCCAGGCTAGCTCACAGGAGGGCCAGACAAATTAATGTACTGATGTAAGGGAAAAAACAATGGGGCTGTTTCATCATTGGCTTAAATAGCTGTTAAAGGGAAGCATCAAAGTGGCATATTGATATTCTGAAGTTGTTAAAGTATGTCAGATGATCACTTTTTGTCAGGACAAAAGAAAAGTAGGCTACAATAGCTGTATTTCTGTTCTATAAATCATCTGCTCTCAGCAACAGTACTGACAAAAAGGTAGTTGTGCTAAATGCTGCTGGTAGTGTTTATCAGTCAGTAGTTCTGTCCGTTTGCATCACTGAATGTTATGCTAGGAGACTTTTGCTGTGTAGACATATCTTGAGTTGGAAATTTAATAAAAGCCTGTCTTCCCAGTTTTATTTCAGGTGGTGATTCTTTAGGTACATTACTGCTAGAAAAGAATAAAAATTTTCTAAGATTTATTTGGTACGGAATATGTTTGTCTGAGGGATGTACAGAAACAAATGAAATTCAGAGTGAGCAGTGTTTTGAATCAAGAAATGGCTTCGATAATTTTCCTCTCCTTGTACAGATACACAAGAAAATATAGCCCTCTGTTTCAAAAAGCCTTCAGTCTAATAAAAGAATAATGCAAATAAACATAAGACAGAAGGAGGATTAGAAGAAAGGGGGAAGTCTTGTCAGGAAGAAAACTACTGCATCTGTAGCACCATGCTGATACATCCTCACTGCTGCCGCTTCTTGGCAACATGGGCAAAATAAAGCTTTCATAATTCCATTGAAAGTAGCATTGCCCCACACTGTTAAGAGACAAGAACAGTACTTCCTCTTGGACATCTTGTGTATTTAACCGTTTGCAGTGTTTTAACGTTCTCATCTTGCTTAGCAGTTCTTCCTGAGGAAGAACATTGTTCTACATTGCATGAAAATCTTCTACTGATAGAAGCTCATATAAGATAATTAGTTGCAGAAGTCTGAGTAAAGCAACTGTTTTCTCTTTAATATTTTGCTTAAAACTCTGTAAAGAGAGTCGAAGTGCTTTATCTTGATTATTTATCTGGGTTTGGTCTTTATCAATTTTATCAAGTCAATGCATTTATTCCTATGGCCATTTGTATTTATCACTAGCATGTCAGGTAGATTCTGAATGAATTGCACTGATCAGTGAACTCAGTTCAAGCAGAAAGTGCAAAAAACATATCAGAATTTGAAAAATATTATCAGCACCGTGTGTCTAAATCTAAATTTATTTCCAAATTAGCTAATAAATTACAGAATTGTCATATAGTTTACAGAGTAGTGAGTTTCCTTAATTGCTTAGTTTAAATTTGTCAGTTAAAAAGAAAAAACAACAAACTCAATAGTTAATCAGAAGCAGCCTGTTCCACTACTGTCCTGAATGTGAATGAAGTTCACTTACAGAACCCAGGATGCTTTTTTTTGTGGCACTTGAATAGCCAATTTTCAAGGAATAGCAAATGTTTATTCATATGTTTCTTCCTCATCTCTCGATATCATTCCTGCAGCACAGACAGCCAGGTCATTGTAGGCTGTATGTGAGTACAGTCTTTTCTAACTTGAATGTCAGATTTCACTTTTTTCATAAGGTGGTCTGTAGTTTTAGGGTCATTACTCCAGACTCACAAGAAAATTATTACAAGTCACAGACTGTGATGTCACAGACTATTTACAGCATTAAATAGCATACATCATCATAGTGAATTTTGTAATTAATAAAGCTTATTGTAGAACTGAATTGAAAATGTTTACTATAACAAGAGCTGAAAGACACTGGCTTAACTGTATTGATTTCTTTTGTTGTTGTTGCTGTTGCATTTACAGTTGGTATCCCTTAGACTGTTTTAAAGATAAGGCAGCAATTAATTCCCTCTAGAAGTCTTAAGTAATCAATTCTTTTTAAAATACATTAACATGAATAGAATATTGTTTTCTATTACAATTTTACTTTGAAAGCCAGGAATGATGTTGTAGACCTATTTTATGAAAGCTGTCAAAAGCTGCTCTGCTTCCCTTTTGTTACTTCGGAAATAGGGGAAGTTTCATTTTAACAGCCCATGGAGCAACTGAGCCAGTGCTTTGACAGTGTTGCAAGAGCTGTGGCCAGTTTTTGTGTGGCATTGATATAGTCACGTTTCATTTCCACTGTTACAACCGTGTCTTTTTGTAAAATACTGAATCACAAACTGCACAGTTTCTGTTTTTCCTTTTGTTATTATATGAAGTATACTTTATTATTCATTTTATCAGGGCAAAGAATGAAATGGGGTGATAATACTTCATCTTGTTTCATTTAATCTTTCCCCTCTGGCTGTTTATCTGTGTTCATTGCAAGCCTTGAATATGTTTCACATTACTGTATCAAATTATACAGAACTTTTTCCTAAATCGCCTTTATTTTTGAGCTAATAAGATGCATACTCTTTAAATGACAGTTAAGTTACATGTCTTATATTCCATTATCTTCTACAATAAATATAAAAAAAAAATTGTCTTGGTACAGGTCTTTAAATGCTTTCTTTCTGCTGTATGGAATCATAGAATCATAGAATGTAGAGCTTTTAATAGGTTTTTTGAAAGTGGAGGGTTTTTTTTACTTTGCAAAATTTCATTTCTATGACTGTATTTTCCCTAGTAACATGTCAGAAGACCTTTCTTGAAGGGTTCTTAATCCAAAGAAATTGTTATTTTTCCTCATTTATTATGTTGTTGATTTGTTATTTTCTAGTTTGCAAAGACAGAATTTTCTAAGCTCGTCAGATTTCTTTTTTTTTTTTTTTCATTGTTTTGTTAGACTTGAATAGCAGTGCTGGGTCAGACAGCAGCTGTAGCCATCTGGCATCTGATTTGGCTAAGGGCTCAGGGCATAGGAGACCCTAATTTTGTAACGTGACTCCAAGGAGCAGGGTAGGGAGGAACTGCGGGTTGATTTAGACACTTTTAATTTAATTCGTTAATTTAAATACAATACTCTAGATTGATGTACATCTAGGAATGTACACTAAGTAGTCTGTGAAGTGCTAATATACAAAATGACTTAGTGCTGCCTGAAAGCAGAGTCCTTCGTGGGTGTCACTTTGCAGAAAGCCAGAGTTAGTGTTTACAGCTTTGAATCCTCCTTGGGCAAAGATGTTGGCGGGAGTCACACCCTCTGAGCTTCAGTGAACGGGAGCGTTGCTGTGGGTGTAAAATGAGTAGAAGCAAGATCAGAGCATCGAATCAGGTAAAGGATTCAGAGGTTTTTAAGTCCTGTGTTCAAACAAATCATAAAATTGTTAAGAGCAAATAATAAAATTCTCAACTCTCAATCTGGCAGCATGGTTTCTGAAAAATCAGCAATGTGGAGGCAGCTTCAATTTGGGCTTGTTGGATGTCTTTAAAAGTTATTCTAGTGAACAGTTATAATTAGCAATTGTTGGATGATTAAAAATTGTCTTAATATTATGATTTCTTGGAACCATTATTTATGTAATCTGGAATAAAGGTGTATTTATTGCTGGAATAGAGACAATTTTAAGATGTAGTGACTAAAATAAACTTACAAATTAATAAGAAGTAAGAATTATGTGAGGTGCTTTTGTCTTTTTTTGTGGGTTTTGGTTTTTTGTGGTTTGCTTTTTTCCTTTGTTTTTGTTTGTTTTTGTTTTGTTGTTGTTTGTTTTTCTAATGACGCAGGACTGAACAAATAGCCATAGGGTATCTGTAATTCAAGCTGAAGATACACTGAATTTCTGTTTTTCCTGGGAAGTTCTAAGTCATTTTGGGGCTGACACCAGTCTAGTGCTGGGTAAAACAGTGAAAACCTCTGCCAGCAACTGTTAGTGTCCTCTGTAGATAAAAGATACTGGCAAAGCAGCTTAGCACTGCAGGGGTAAATCTTAATTTGTCACACCTCCTCCTTCTCAAGTATAAGAGTTGATTGTAATGCAGAATTGTGTATTTTTAATGCTGCTTTTGCAAGTAACATGTACAGTTATAACTGCATTTAGGAAAAAATACCAGTCCTTTGCACTTACACCTCTGACACTACTTAATGCTTTAGTTACTGATGTTTTCCCCATGTTGCCAGCTGCTTTTCCTTGCTGCTTTTATGTGAGATATCCCATGGCAAGAGAAAGCAAAACAGGAGTGTATTATAAACCAGCATGTTTCAGATATTTTGCACACAGTTGGCCGTTCAGCCCTGGTACTTTTGAAGTATGTCTATAAATATTCCTTCTGACTTCAATGACAATGCATGAATTAGGATGGGAGCTCAGCTTACCTAGTATACAAAATACCACAGAATTAATGAAAATATGTAAAGGGAATCATGAGGTTAAACGTGAGAATTCTATTCCATACCATTCCCCAAAATAACTTGTGGAACCTTCAGAAGTAAACTGTGGAGGAAGCAGAAGAACCACAGTAAGTAGGAATTAGGATGATAATGTTAGAAGAGTGCAGTTGCCGTGGAAACCACTCCCAAACTAGTAGAGCCACAAAGGCAGCACCAGACCACAGTGTGGTAAAAGATGTGCTTCAGTAGTCTGTGTTTAATCCTGGGCTCCACTTTGTAATAGTATTTGTTTGTAGGAGATAGAGACACTTTCTCTACATTCCTATTGCAGTATTTTTTTCCTTGGCATTAAACATTTCTGAAGTGGAAGAAACTGTACAGTAAGTTGTTACGACACATTGTGCAAGCAGGGAAAAATGTTGGCTTGATAGCTGTAGCTTAAGGGTGTATTATTTTCTGTGGTAGATACTGTCCTTTCATCATCTTTTGAATAGATCTTTTGCAATAATCATTTCAACTAGTTTTAGCAGGTATAACTGAAGTTAGCTGGTTTTATTTCCTTGGACCAACCATATCTATAGTTAAACAAAAAACTGACGTTCTGTAGTTTTGGGTTTGATTGTTTGTTTGTGTTTTTTTACTGTTATTGCTACTACATTTTCAAACAACATGCATTGCAGATTGGTAAAAAAGTAATGTAGCTTCTTTGAAATTACTGTCCTATCTTAATTTCCAGAAATCTGTGGTTTGTTTGTCCAACTTGTGATTTATTGTAAAAACTGTGGGTTAATACTGCAGACATAGCTGTTTGATCTTGAATTCAAACTTTTAATTAGATTTCTCAACATTGGATGTTAGAATCAGTGCTTCCTTTTATCTGATAAAACTAGATTTTTTTAAAATTTTTTTTTTTCCTAAGCTTCACTAATAGTGAATATCTTTCCAAGTTTTGAAATTAGGTTTGAACACTTGATTCTAGTCAGTCAGTCATTTTAAATGAATTTTTTTTTAAAGTTTCAGAATGCACAGGACAATGTTACAGTACCATAAATTTATGCAAAAGGAAGTCTAGTGTAGTTTCTCCAGGAGGCCTCAGTACTACTTACACATGTATTTGATCAATTTTTTCCTTAACATATGTTCAAGAAAGCATGAGCTCCACTGCTTTCTGAGAAACAGCTTTTGCCTTTGTGTTGTACAAGGACAGATTTTCAATACTGATTAATCGGACATCATCAGAAAGCATTTTTGAAGCTAGATCTAACAATTCCAGTTTATACAGATGTGTAGCTTTTGCTGATGCACGTATTTTTTCACTTTTTGGCAACCTTGAGGATATATGATTACGACAACAGTTTTGTTGAGAACAATGAGTCAGAAAGGAAAAGCTTCTTAATTGATTTGTTTTGCTGTCCGCAAATTATGGGGGTGGTTATATAACATCTCAGAAGGGATTAGGCATCAGGAAGAAAGTTGATGAACAGTTTTCCACCTCCTATCCCAGCTTTGTTTCCGGCTGAACAATAGGTGAAGGATGGACTCAGCGTTTTTTCAGTTGTAACTGGTGCCTGGTTTTTAGCTGCTGTGTGGCAGGAGAGGAGCTGTGCACTTGGGAAGGAAACATTTGCTGGCAATAGGAAACTGAAACAGCCCCTCACAACCAAGGCTGAAACTTCATATTGGCCATCAAAAGATAAAAGACCGTGAGTTCTCTGAGCTGTAATCCTACTACTCTGGAGCTCTGCTCTCCCTGCTGTCGATGGCTGAGAATATACAACAACTTGGCTTAGTGCCCAGATAGTAAACCTGCCTTTTAATATTCTGCTGTCAGTCTCTTCTCAAAAGCTTCTGCTGTCAGTCTTTTCTCAAAGCTTCTGACTTATATTTCATTATATGATACTGTATAAAAAACCAGGATTGATAGGGAGTCACTAATTTGTCACTAATTTCACATAAAGATCTTAATTTTTTGTAGATTGTTTATTCTTTCATGTACTGATACATTTTCAATGTTTATGACAGGTTGGTGCACTAGACGTCATTGTCATTTTCATGTGAGGGTTTTAGGTTCTGAAAAAAAGTAATTAGCAAGTTACAATTTACAAGATTATATTTATTCTAGGCAAACATGCAGTCCATCTTTCTAAAAGTACTTTTATTCTAGTTTTCTGCTAATAAGATGGTTCCATCCATTGCCAGAATCATGCTGCAGCACAGTTTGCTATTCCCTTGTATGCAGTATCTCTCTGTAAATTAATGTTTGCTACAGTAACCTTACATTTATAATCCAAATAGAAGTTTTAGTGGAAGGATATTTATATATTGTTGAATATAATAGTTAGTAATACCTGTGTCATATTGCATTAGTAAGGCCTTGAGGGAATGAGTTCTTCCAATTCTGTTTTCAAACATTGTATATTAATCTCTTTAAATGATCAAATTCTCTTAATGCAAAGAAAGTATTTCTCCCTCTTTCTTCTTTGTGTCCCCAAAAAGCAGGATTGAACCATCACCATTGAAGAGGCCAGCTTGGATTTCATAAAATAGTTTTGAAGCTTATATCACCTCTCATGGAAGCAGAATCAAATGCATTTAGGAAGAGTATTCAGAATAACTTGAATTGGTTGGGAGCTAAAAATGGTATTTCAGTTCAGGTGCCCAGATGCAAAATGTGTGTATGCAAACTGAGACAGCATCTACACAAATGGCTTTGTTCTGCTGACCTTTGGAGAACATTACGTGGCAGAAGAAAGACGCAACCAAAGGATAGGAAAAACAAAAATGCCCACACAAAGCTGTAAATGCTTTTTGTTCCTCTTTGTCAAGAGTTTTGGATTTGTTCTTTTTACCCCATACAATTCAGTGCTACATAAATCTTACTCGTGCACAGTAAATTCCTTTCTTACACAGTTCAAAAGAGCAGGATCCTTATGTACACCTTTGAGCAAGTCACATGGCTGGGTATTTATTATAGAGTGCATTGTGGAGTGGAGAAGAATGTTGTTATATTAAAAAATAACTTTTAAAATAACGTTTAAAATATATGAAGGTGGGGGAGGGTTTATTTTCAGATGTAACTTGATGTATATTTAAAATGTTTTATCAGTTCTCATAAATACTTGGCGGAAATATGTTAAGCTTTTTCCTTTTAAGAAATGGAAAAAAGTCTGTATCTAGACCAACAGATTTTACTATCTCAAGTCAGAACAAAGGCAAACATCTACTTTGTTTATAATTGTGAAGATGCTCATAAAGATAATAACACTCTGTATTCAATTTTGGGTTTTTTAATTATGTGTTTTAATCTGCCATAAGGAGAAAATTTATTCAAAGCAGATTTCTAGTTGCTTCATGTAAAAGGACCTGGGAAAATTAAAATGCAAAGTACTCTTGACAATAGAAAAAAGCAATATATGCTATAAATATAGGAAATTCCCTAGCATTCCCTAGTAATCATGCACACTAATCTACTGATAGCCCTCTCTAAAAGTTGAAACTGAATCTGAAAACAGTAACATCTGTTATTATTAGCTGAATTATTTCATCTCAAATGGGTTTCGGGCCAAGATGCCCCATGCACCAGCCACACCAGCAGAGAGTGATGATGAACCACCTTGTGATGCTTCACATCAGGAGTCAGAATTGCCCCTGTAGGTTCTTGGTTCTTGTCTTGTGGTGCTTTAGAGAGAACCCGTATCCCTGCTTCTCATTTAATTTTATTTGATTGTCAAAAGCTAGGTGGGTAAATCTAAGCCTTTTCTTCAGGGTCTTTTGTATAATTGGGGAATTTTATTTCAGTCCTACAAAGGTGAAAGGTACCCCCTGGTAGTGCCTTGACAAACTAGTGTTTTTATGATTGATTGAGAAAATACACCTTCTTGTTTGAAGTAATAATTTCCAAGTTACATTGTTCCTTCAAACATAACTTGCTAGAGAATTATTAGGAAGTGTGTATAATTCTGTATGTGTATACACACACATGCATAGTCTCTGTGTTTAATATTTGCTTTATCCCTCACATATTAAAACAAACAAAAAAAATACACGAAACTGGTTTTGTGGATTAGTTTCTCATCAGTATTCTCCGAATAAGTATTTACAACAACTGGTTTCTGGTTTTTCTTGCTGTTAAATAATGGTCATCCAAATTGCTTGTAGTTTTTTTATGCTTAAAAAAAAAAAAAAAAAAAAAAGACAGCAGTTCTAGCTCCCTAGTCTTAAGGTGTGCAGTAAAAAAGTAGCATCTGGCAGCATGTTCAGTGTGGCCACCTTCAGTGAGTAGGACTTCATCTTTGAAAGTCCTCCTAGACTTCTGAATCAGTGAAATGCCCAGACAAGTGAACAGTGACTTGGCAGCTTTTTAACACGGGAGGTCGAATACAGTCCCTGGCTTAAGAAGAGCATAACCTACCCATTTCTGGTAGGGATCTGGTGGTGTGTGTGGCTTTGGGAACAGCTGTGCTGCCACAGCGTGGGGAGTGTCTGAAGGGCAGGAATGTGCAGTCGGAAACGGGAGGGTGGAGTCCACTCCTGCCAAGCGTTAAGAAATAGTTTTTGAGGAGAAGCGTGAAACTTAATCTCAGGAGTTCAAAATAGTAATGACCCGAAGTGGGTGGCTGCATGATGGTTTAAAGAATGTGATGAGAACTAATGGTTTTATATTGTTGTCTTTCGTTGTTTCTTGATCCTGAGAAATGTTATAAACCCATTTTTCTTCTATATTTTATCTAGTCTTTAAACGCAGGTGTTTTCTTTCTCTAACAAACTAAAGGCAGGAGAATAACACAGAACTGTCAAGAGAGGGGTTTTTGTTGTTTTGGGGGTTGGTTTTTTTGCTGGTGACAGCTGTCTCGTGAAATTTACATATAAATGTTTACCTTGACTTTTCTAGGCTCAGAACAAAGAAACAAAAGTACTGGCTGCTGCAAAGGTGATTGATACAAAATCAGAAGAAGAACTTGAAGATTACATGGTTGAGATTGATATTTTAGCATCCTGTGATCATCCCAATATTGTTAAGCTCCTAGATGCTTTCTACTACGAAAACAATCTATGGGTAGGTATTTTTTCTTCTCTAAATGTACTTATTTCAAAAGATTATTGAAATTACTTTTTTTTTTACTTTAATAAAAGATCCTTTGTCAATCACATTTCTTCTAGATTATCACTATTGGGATAAATGCTCAGTTTCAAAATAATTTGTAAATTGACAATTTCTAAAAATACAGTGTAAATTGAGATACTGTGAGTAATTTAGTCAAGAGTTTGTATCTAAAATTTGGAAATTAGCAGTTTATTTTGGTGTATGGAGACAGTTCTTAATGCTTATTTGACTCATTTTAACAACATTAGCACAATTAGAGTGAGATTCAGAATCTGCAGCTGAAAAACAAATCGTGCCCAAAAGGTCAGCCTGTGAATTATGTGCCTTAGATAGGAGTGAATTCATTTGTACTCCAGGAGTTGAACCATAACTAATTTATGTAAAACCTAAATACTTGTGCACATAAGTATAGTGAGCATACATATGTCTGTATGTTACTCTTCTGTGTCCTGTGCACTGAATGGCTTTAGCTATGAAAATACAAATTTTCTTCCAACACAGTATTTGTGTTTGGAATTGTACAAAGAATACATGTTTATTATTAAAAGATACCTAAAACAAGTAAAAATAAATTTATTCGGAGTCTTACTAATATGCTTTATCCTTTAAGCATGAAAACAATGAAAATGTAATACCATGTTTCCTGATGTAGATTTATTTTGATAAGCTTTGTGAAAACTGTGTGATCTGAATGGAGATTAAAACTATTTTGTTTAAAACAGTGGAATAGTGAAAAAATTACCCTGCATAAAGGTCAGCATAAAAGCAGGTATGTATAGAGGCAGGGTATGAAACTGAGTGGTTTGGCTTCACTGGCAGAATAAAGAAAGGAGTAAATAGTTTGAAAATAAAATTGTAAATACATAGAGTGAAATGCAGAGGGCATGAAAGGGACAAAGGGAAGGCTCTAGTGATGTGATAAGTGAATAGAATTTAGTGGAGGAAAAGAAAAAGAGCAATTGTTGGACATAAGATCTGCATTTGCTTTTCAGTTCTAGAAGCAGTTTCACTAAGAAAAAAAATCTTTGTCAGGTAAACCAGTAAATTTTAAAGGAAGAAATTCTTTATTTACAATTTCCCACACTTGATTTACTTGGCAGTAGGCAAGTAGATGCATGTTAATGGAATAATGGTTCAAAGGATTTACAAAGGGCTGCATTATATTTATTAATACCATTGTTGTGAGGATTAATTATGATGGTAATTTGAAGTAATATATAACTTAGGTATGTGGAAATCTTGTGACATAATTTGAGGTTTCCTCTTTTATGGATAACTATACTCTGTTTTAAAAGGAAAAAAACTCCTTAGGAAAAAAAAATCAAGAAGGTATTATTTCCAAGAATGTTGACTGTTGGGATTGTGATGAGAAGTACTTATTAGCTGTCAGAGTGAAAATTATAATTTAATGTTTAGAGTTAAAGAGAGGCACATAAGGAAGAATGGGGTGTCAGTCTTGGATGACCTTTCCTCTTTATTGCTCTCCTCATTCTCTTTGTCTCTACCCTCTTTCTCCTTTGTGTATGTTCTTCCTGTCATACATGTCATATAGTCTGTGCCCCAAAATCGTTGCAGTTTATTTTTCTTCCAAATGGAAACTGAGAATGGGATGTGAAGTTGCTGTAGTATTACAAGATTCAGGGATAAAAGCCTTGATGTGTTAGAGGCATCAGTAAAAATGGAGAAAAGTTAATGTAAATATCTGAATTTAGTAATTTTCTGTAATTTTAAGAAGTATATATCCCTATTCTCATCCAGAACAATATAACATTTGCTAATGGAAAATGATGTAATTTACTCTTGGCGTTTTCAGTCAGAGAGGTTATTGTCTAGAAATGCAGTCTGATAATCTCTGACAACTCATTTCTTTATTATGTAATCATGGTACAAGGATAAGATTCATGATGCTTTTAAGTTTTATTATGCCTGAGGCTCTCCAAGCCTTTTTCAAACAATTTGCTGGGGCAGCACAGCCCTAGGTTTAGCTGGCTAACAGTGCTAGTGTTTTGCAGAGGTTGATGAAATAACGTGTCATGGCCAAGTAATTGAAACTCTGGTCTCCCAGTAATGCCCCCTTAATCACTGGTTCAGTTCAGCAGAACTATTTAATTTGTAATTTGTGTATTCTTTTGTTTATATGCAGATCCTGATCGAATTTTGTGCAGGTGGAGCAGTAGATGCAGTAATGTTGGGTAAATAAGTTGTTTCAAATAATAAACTTATTAACGTCTTGAAATTCTGTATTGTAAGACTTGTTTCACATGTATATTATTTCAAAATGCAAATATTGATGTAATTGATGTGCTGTATGTGTTGAATGTTGGGGGGTTTAAATTAGCATTTACAGCTATATCTGTGGACACTAACTTCTCAAGTTAGATCAATTTTCTCTCATTTTTAAAGAGTTTAATTACTTTTCAAAACACATTTTTGTCTTAACCCTTGATGTGAATGTGATGAGTTGTCCTCATATTTTTACGGAGTTTTCTGTTGTTATAATCTGTATGAGCCCTTTTCAGGATCTCATACTTCCCTTTCTCCTACCATCTTTCCAAATTACATTTTGGTAATTTTTTTGTATTGCACTGACCTGAAAGTGAGAGGATTTTTTTTTTCCTCTGTTCTCAAATTAGGTGAATGCCAATACCAATAAGATCTAGTATTTAACATCTTTGTGTATCAAACAAAAGAGCCAGTCTGTAAACTCGCAGCTTTTTCACAGTTCAGATAGGTAGGTATAGATAGTTCATAATGAGGACTGTTCTGAGTACAAGGGATGAAATTACTACTGAAAGGAGCAAATATTTCAAGATAGAAGTTTTTCTGACGTACAGAATCTGTCAGATTAATGAATTTTCACATACACTTATATATATATAAATATACTGATTGCTATGAGCACATAACATAAAATGCAAAAATGTTGTGTTTGTTTCTCTCTCTTCTGTAGAGCTTGAAAGGCCATTAACAGAGCCACAGATCAAAGTGGTGTGCAGGCAGACACTGGAAGCACTGAACTACTTACATGAAAATAAGATCATCCACAGAGATCTAAAAGCTGGCAATATACTTTTCACATTAGATGGAGACATTAAATTAGGTAAGCATGTTGCATAGAAATCTTTCCCAGAACTTTCTGTGGTCTTATATACAGCCTTAGGCTGTAGTTTGTCAGAGTTCAGTATGTATCTATTTAAATATCAATCCAACATTGAGAGTTGTTTGCTGCTATGAAGAAAGGAAGAAACAGAAGTGCGGATGAAGGCACATCTTTCAGACTTCAAAATCTGCAGGGCTGATCATCAACATCTGTACCAAGTTGCCTCAAGTCAGACACAGGTCTTACTATTTCTTAGTATAATGTTCTTAGTTATACTTATCTATACTATGGTAACATCAGAACTTCACTTTGAAGTTGCTAATTTATAAAATTAACATCCTTCACTATCACCAGAACCCAGTACCTACTTACTGTTGTGTCTTCCATTAGTGAGAGAGATGTAATAGTCTTAATTATTCCTTTTCTCCATGCCTTATTTAATTGTTCATTGCACTGAAATTAAGATACAATAGCCTGGGAAAAAAAACCTAACACAAGCTTACTCTTGTTGATTCCTAATTTTTTATCTGTATTTGAACAATCATCCACATTTTCCCTCTGATACGGTAGGGAATCCGTGAGGATTCCTGAATAAAGAACTGACAAAAGACTATTGGTTGTGAATAGCATTCAGCAGGAAAAGCTAGGAATTGTCTAGATCACTTTGTTCAGGGTTTCATCAGGGCAAATGTGTAGAAGCTGTCAGCCTTTTCAGCAGCTCTACTAGTGGCACAGTTCCATGACACAGCAGCCTGCATTTGGGTGTCTCTCTGTGATCTTGTCATTTTTTGGTTGCAAGTTACACAGAGGATATAAAGGTAAGGAGAGCCAGAAAATCACCACAGTAATCTGGGCCTCTAAATTGCCAGTCTTGCCACAGATGTTCCTTTTAAATGTAAGCAAGACAAGTTCACAAATAAATCTAGTACCTAACTCCTGTTGATGGTAGTGCCTCTGCAAGGAGTAGCAAGTACATCATCTCTGGTGAAAGGTTGAGAGTATTTCGGAGCCTGCTTTGCTACCTTGATCAGTTCCGTTTATTTGTGTTTTTGGCACAGATTCCCTTGCACAGGATTATTACTTGTACATGTAATACTTGCATGTAGCATTTGTTTCTGTTAATTTTATTTGCCTCGCATGACCTGACTTCTCATATAGACTGGAACTATTTTAGGATTTAGTCAAGCCTAGCTGATACATGCAGGCACTGTGCTAGCACTGTTCAGACAACTGGGAGATTTCTTCCACACGTACGTTTAGTGATGTAGTCAGGTTTACTAGTTAAGATTAAAAAAAAAAATAGTTTTGAAAAATGTACAACCCTTGGAAGAGTATTTTACTCCCTTTAAACTACTTGTATTCTGGGACACACAGAAATGAGTAATTGCTTGTTTTCTGAGTATGTGAATGACAAAGTTCCTTCATTGCATTTTTTTTTTTGTATAAGGATTTGAGTTTTATTATTCTAGTATATTTAGTCCCTCAAGATTTAGATTTTACATTTGAGCAAATAGCTTTTAATCCTTTATTTCTTTCCACAGAGCAAAATTAGGCTTCTCAAGTGTTGAGCCCAACAAATAATTTTATACAGACTAAAGATGGCAACATAGGCTATTTTGTCTCTTTGCTCTGATCTCTAGATCTTCATTAAGAAAGTTTTATCTATAATAATCTAATGCATATTTAAATGTTGTCATCTTTTCTCAGTGAGAAACTTAGTGCTTTGTAGACAAGTACTGATACAGATAATTTATGCTTTGCTTATAGACAAATTATGCAATGCTTTATAAACAACTGCAGTGGTAACCTTGGGTTTTGGTTGAATGTTACATCAAAGGAGCCTATGCAAGCTTTTATATATTAATATAAGATGAGAAGTCATGTGGAAAGAAACCTGTCAGATGAAGAGAAAGTATAGCTTTGAGAATATGAGTCTTGATATTAAAAATTGAACGAGTTGCTGAATTAATGAGGAAGCTAATGCCATGTCTGAGGAATACAGCCTTCATAGGCTAAAGAATTTTTTTATTCTAATTAAAATAAGTTAACCCACTTATTCCTACAGAAAATACATGCATGGCTCATGTTCCCCACAGCTCAACAATAGCACTATTTTTCTTATTTTTTTTTTAGCAAGGGAGAATAGCATTCAGTATCTTTTTCTTTTGAATAGGATAGAACCCTGCCACTCAGTTATCAAAACACAAATATTTTTGTCGCTTTGCGGCTTTTATACTGCAGAATGTTTGCTCTGGAACATAGAACATTTAAAAAGACAGTTGTAAAATATAAAAATAGAATATGTTTTCCACCACCCTGTTAATAGCATTTTACTGTTTGCTTTCAGCGGATTTTGGAGTATCAGCAAAAAACACAAGAACAATACAGAGAAGAGATTCTTTTATTGGTACACCATATTGGTAAATGCTCTGTTTTGCTGACTTTTTAGTATGAACTAGTATCTTAATATTACTGTAGTTGTTAATATTACAAGCTTGATACAATATCATGTAAATGTATTGAGAGTAGCATGTGCCTTCCTAAAATGCTTCAGTGAATTTATCTGTTCAGAACTTTTCTCTGAACACAATAGTGCATTTTCTAATCTGCCACTTTATTCTCTTTGCAGGATGGCCCCAGAAGTAGTAATGTGCGAGACCTCTAAAGACAGGCCTTATGATTACAAGGCTGATATTTGGTCTCTTGGCATTACTTTAATAGAAATGGCTCAGATAGAGCCACCTCATCATGAGTTAAATCCAATGCGAGTGCTTTTGAAAATAGCCAAGTCTGATCCACCTACATTATCACAGCCTTCAAAATGGTTAGTATTTTATTTACAGCTTTCCCATGCTAGTTTGTAGAGTTTGAGGCATGCCAAATCATGCATCTGCTAAACTCACATTTTAGGTGGTCATAGACCTGTTGAACTTGATGGGACTAGCTTTATGCATAAATTGAGGTACATATTCTATATGTTTGTTTCTATATGTATACACACACATGTATATATATATTTATACAATTGGGGCTGTGTGGCCTTTTTGTCATAGTTCTGTTAGAAGCTTTTCTACTGAAATATTTTGCACATTGTGCATTAAAATGTATGCAAAATAGCTTTTTACAAATGCAGTAAAAGATGTTAAGATCATCTGAAAAAGTAAAGCGAGTAAAGGACTGAAGTATTTTTATACTAATAAAACTATTTTTTTTAAAGCCATTATCTATTTGATCAGTTTAATATCTTTATGTGATTCAGTTAGTGATACAGCAAATGTGGTGTAATCCAAAGTAAACTTTTCCATGAACATACAAACACTTAAGATTGTATTTATGCCACGGTGGACATCGCATTCATGCACTAGCTGTGTGTTTTACTAAATCAATAGAAGGACCTGAAGTTGCAGTGTAAAAGCCAAGTAATATTTCAGTCTAATCTAGTCTGATGTCAAGACAAAAGAACAACAGTTTTCTCTTTGTGTAGGTCATCAGATTTTAAAGATTTTCTGAAGAAATGTTTGGAAAAGAATGTAGATGCAAGGTGGAGTGCAACTCAGCTGCTACAGGTAGGAGGAGTTAAGTGTTCAGAACTATTGTTTCAAGGCCAGCGTATTTGGTATTTTTTAAAAGCAGAGCCATACTACAGTAACTATCTAATTACAAATTGTCTTTGTACTGGGGCTTATTTTTAGTATTGTTGCATTGATCCTTATTTGATAAAATCTGATTAAATGATACCACTGCAAGTCAAATTCTTTGTTTGCACGTTTTGATGTAATATAACTAGTTACTGTGCGTGTTTACGCTTTTATACTTAAAAGGGATGAAGGAGATATTTACGTAAGTAGTGAATTGCTGACAGGTGTTCTACAAGCTTTAGTGCTCAGCCTCCCTTCATAATGCTGTCACTGCAGAGTAGCTGAATAGCAGGAGATGTGTCTGGGTATGTGGATTCCATTCAGCGTCAGCAGGCATTTACCTCATCCCCAATACAGCTGGCATCTGCCTAGTAGACTTAGGCAGCAGGACCAAGCAGAGCAAGATAGTTCAGGGTAAGAGCAGGTAGCTGTTTGCTCTTGGAGAGCAGTAGAAGCCTATGTTCTTGTTTGGAAAAACTGACTAAAGACAAAGCAGATTTTTTCAAGAAAGAATATTTCTAGATAAAGCTTAACAGGAAACAAACTGACTGTGGAACTTAAAAGAAATGAAACTCGTCTCCAGGAAAAATAACCTTTTTAAAAATCTTTCTACTTCTATTCTTTGGATTGTGAAACAGGTCAGTATAAATGAATTTGTATTTTTAGCAAGTTTGTTAGACTACTTTTCCAGTATATTTAAGTACAAGTTTTAGGGTTTTTTATGTGCAGAAGTTTTAAAATCAAAGCATTAGGACAGTTATGGTAAATGTGAACTGTGAATTTTTAAGTTTGAGAGGATCTAAGTAACATTTTTCTGAAGTTACATTTCTTTCAAGTTTATTTTCCTACTGTGTCCGATTAATTCAGCACTCAATATTGTACTTATTTTTTATTTTTACAAGCATCCATTTGTTACCGTTACTTCCAATAAACCAATAAGAGAATTGATTGCAGAAGCTAAGGCCGAAGTTACAGAAGAAGTTGAAGATGGTAAAGATGAGGATGAAGAAGAAGAAACAGAAAATTCTCTGGTCAGTTTAAAATTTACTTTTTAAAATATGTAACTAGTTTCAGTCGCCAGTTTCCTATGGAGAACTCAGTTTCTGGTGTACTATCCAACTCTTGCATCAAATCTAAGAATAGCAACATAAACGTACTCTAACTTTATTATAGAATAAGTAGTCAGCATTTACAAAATTAGCATTTAAATTCCTTAAGAACTACTAATAATATATGATTTATTCTTTATCAGGTAGTGATTTTTATAAATGGTTGTAAGTCAGAACGAGAAGATGAATGAATAAATGTATATGTGTGTTCCATAAGTTGCTTAAACCATTAAGGAATGTATGTGTCCAATATGCTACAAACTAAGTTAGTGATTATACAGCCTGACTTTCAAAGAAGGAGAAAAGAAAGGCATAGCCCCCCATATTTTAGTAAGATGGGATTGCATTTATTAATGTATTTCTAAAGATTCTTAAGGATCTTACAATGCAAATGCAGTTTGTCAAAGGGCAAAGCTGTGAAGTTAATTTGGTAGCAGGGCACACAGGCACTCTGCAATCCCACTTACTGCTCAAGTGCTGTAAAGAAGGACAGCGACTACAACCACCCATAGCTGCTGTTATCATCAATGGTAACAAAGCCAAGTGCCTGTGCCCGAGACAAGCAGCACACCTCCATTTCCTTCTAGCCCCTCACCATGCCAGTCATGTCCCCTGGCCTTCATACTACTTTCCCTGATGACCCTAGCAGATCTCCAGGTGGGCACCTCGACCAGCTTTCTCCGATACTTATTCTCTGTCTCCTGAGGTATCACCTACCACCTCACTTCCCTCCACTGATTAGCTGCTAAGCCATCAGTCCCCAGTAGGGTTGAAGTGCACCCTGTGACTCAAAGTGTCTTGACACAAGCAGCACCTTAGGAAAATGCAAGGTAGATGCATTTACATTATTTACTTGTGGTAGTTTTAAAAACTGCTTAGAGATCAACATGTAAGTTTCTGGAACAGTTCTGTGAAGAAATCTTAAATGCACTTTTGACTTAAAATTCATTATTTTCTATATGCTTAGGAAAACCTTAAGGTAGTAAATAGGCAATCAAAGCCATGCTAGTTACAAAAGCTGGCCTAGTGTGTTTCCAGTGGCAGGTCAGAAGCATGATCTCTAAATTACAGGGTTCTAACAGTAAATATAGACAGAGACATATCGCAATCACTTTGAAGAGTGAAAGGGCAATTATGGTTAAAATGAGGCTTTATTGCTATATTCTTTTGTATGTCTGTATGTAATCTGATAACATTCATTCATATTCTGGCAGCAGCAGTATCTGCAGTTATGTAACTGTTTCTAATCTGGTTCCATGTGGCCACTTAATCAGATCTGCTGGAGGTTTTTACCATTTCAGCGGAGTTTCACAATGATTAAAAAACAGACCAAAACCTTCTTGGGCATTTTTAACAAAGACCACAAAGAGAGATTAACTTTTTGATGAAGTAGAAGGTCTTAATGTTGCATTTTATTGGTGCTGTAATAATTAAAGCTACACAGTTTCTTCCTAACTAAAACAGCACAAAGGCACATCTTTCAAATCCAACTGTAGCTGGGACTACTAGGGAACTGAACCAGCTGGGGGGGGGGGGGGTGGAACAAAAAAAAAAAGGCAATGTGGTTAAAAAAAGACTCTTGATGATTCTCTTAAGCTTGAGGCAGAGGGCTGACCATGATCCCTTTCCTTCAGTCACAGTGTATGTTATTAAATTATGAATGATGGCAGAGGGTTCTTGTGAAACTGTCTGTTCAGAGCCTGTCTGCAGTTGTTCCAAGCTAATACCAAGCAAAGTACTCTGAGGTTATCAAGCTCATATTACTCTGCCTGTAAATACAATATTAGCTCTATTCAGGTATTCTTTGGTAAAACTGTGCTTTAATTAAATGAAATTATTAAATCATTTCTTTTTTGACTTTTCTAGCAGTTACCTGCAGAGAAGCGTGCATCCTCTGACCTTAGCATTGCCAGCTCTGAAGAGGATAAACTCTCACAGAATGCTTCTGTTCTGGAATCCCTTTCTGAAAAAACAGAAAGTAATGCAATTGAGGACAAGGCCACCACTATGTTTCCAGTTGATAAAACAACTAGAGATGAATCTGAGGACATTAAATTTAGGAAAACAGCTGATAATACACGTGATACTGCTGGTGGTGATGTGAAAGTGCAGAATGGTTCCGTGCCAACGGGTGAAGATGAGCAAGGCAAAGCAGTGCCAGCTGAAAAGCATGTAGAAAGCCTGAAAAAACCACATGAAGATACAGAACTCCAGAAAGGAGGGAAGGAACTTGATGTGGTGACAAAATTAGAAATAAAGGATGAACCCAACCTAAAAATAGAGAAAGAAAATGACATGAGAAATGAAGAGACAGAAGACAAACTGAAAATAGTACCTACATCTGAAACTAGTGTAGAAACTGAAGAAGCCATTTCTAAGGAAACTGGTGATAAAGAAGAGAAGGACAGAACAGATCTCTCAGAAAGTAAAGAAAAGGTCCATGCAGAAGATGCTGCAGAGCAAAAGGAAGATAAAGATGAGGCTCAGAAAGCAGCGATAAATGACACCGCTACAGAAACTCTACCTAATGCTGCAGAGAAAGTGTCTGATGAAAAGGAAATAATAAAGCAAGGAATTGACAGTGTTAAGGAGATAGGTGGCCCTGCTGAAACACTGATAAGTCATGGGGATAAAATACCTGAGACGGAGGATAAGCCAGTGGAAAGTCAGGCTAAGCAGGTCCATGAGATAATCGGCTCTGAAGAAACTCTATTGGAAAGCCAAGATAAAGCGATAAAAGTAGACAAGAAACTGGCAGAAAGTGAAAATAAGGATATTAGTAATACAAGCAGTATGGAGGAAACAGAGATAGAAGACTCTGGAAAAGATGAAGTAGACCAGAAGGCACTACAGAGCAAGCCTGAGTCTATTTCTAATAGAGGGGTGGATAAACTGACTGATACGGACCAAAATTCAGAAGAGTGCAGACCTGAAAATACCCAGGAAAACAATATTCAGATAGAAAAAGAACATCCGGAAGTTGCATCTGATGAAATAATGAAGAATAAGGTTACTGGCAATGAACAAGCTGATGATTCTGAAGTCACTGCAGTCCCCAGTATTAGTATAAGCACTGAAGAAAATGAGAAAGTTAAAACACATAATCAAGACAATACTGAAACTTTACAGCAGCTAGAATCGGAGAATTTGAAGGAAAATGATGCAGATTCAGGCACTGGTTCTACAGCAGATAACAGCAGCATTGATTTGAATTTGTCAATTTCTAGTTTCCTTAGTAAAAACAAAGAGACAGGATCAATATCTCTACAGGTATGTATAAAAAATCATATCTTATACAAAATCCTGTGTGAGTGTCATCCTGAAACTATTGTCCAGTTTGACCTTTTCAACAAACAAAATCAAGTTATCTAGTTTGACAGTGTGCAATATAAAACTTTCTAGAAAGTGAACTATTCTAAACTGTGCATTCTAACGATGTCTGGATTCTGTGCAGTTACCCAGCCAAGCTTCCAGCTGCTAATTATTGTCCTATGGTATAACTGCATTTTTAAAATGTAGACTGGCAGGTAACACAAGTCTGACAGTATCAAAGGGAGGATTTGTGAGTGGTTGTAATTCAGAGCAGATATTCAAGAAGACTGGTTCAATGCTGCTTAGAATCCCTATGTGACAAGACAAATCTTTTATAACATCTAATCTTATATTGAATTCCTGTCACCTCCCTCTTCTGTCTCTCTGTTTAGATCTAGAAGATCTAAGACAGACAGACTCTCAGGTTTGTTTTTGCCCAGCATAGTCCTCCTCTGGTTGTACTGTATCAATATCTTTATGCCAATATGAATGAGGAAGCACATTCCAGATAATGAACTCTGTCTCTTTATAGTAACATGGTTATACTGGGGTAGTAACTATGTAACCACGGGTTTGAAGAAAAAAAAAAAAAAAACAAAAATCCTAACTTGGCATAGCTGTGCTGAGCATGACTTCCAGGTGTCACAATGGAGACACAGTTCATTGATTTTGACTTGTATTATTTATATGATTTGACTAACACATAATTTATTTCCAGAGCAGAATTAAGTAGATGGGTAAATTGCTATTCTGTTTCAGTCTGGTTTTCACAATTAAATATCTCTTTTTTTTGGTGACTGGGAACATTATGGTTAAAGGTAAACAGTACTTGCAAGTGATTTCAGCTCTTGAAAATAAAACTGCATCACTTTTGTTCAGGGATTATGTGGATTTGTTGTTTTGTTTTTTTTTCCTGGCAATTTGATGATCAATAGTTAAAGTTTTTCCTTTGCTGACTACAGAAACTTTCAGTGTATTAGAAATTTACAAGTTCTCATTGATTAGTGAGGCACATTATAAGCAAGGAGAACTGTGTACTGTACTATGTGGCAGGTTTTCTCAGAAAAAATGGAAATAGTTCAAGAAAAAAGGATATAACTTCAGTAAGTACACAATAACATACCAATGCTTTATGCAGGAAACTAGAAGACAAAAGAAAACTTTAAAGAAAACTCGGAAGTTTGTTGTTGATGGAGTAGAAGTGAGTGTAACCACATCAAAAATAGTTACAGAAAATGACTCCAAAAGTGAGGAAATGCGATTTCTACGGTGAGTGTTTTGAAAAGTAAAAGTTAAGGGGTTAGCATGTAATGTTTTTTCTCCTTGAAAAAAAGTAGGGAGGTAAAAATAATTTCTGTACTACTTGGGGATTAATTTCCATTATTTTTTTTAGTAAAAAGGAATATAAAGTGTTTCTTAAAGACAGTCAATTCAAAATTAGTTTTATTGGACCTAAATTGTAGATTCTTCCTTCATCATTTTCCACTTCTTTTGTTTTCCCCTCAATATTAAGTGATCTTTTTCATTGTTAGACGTCAAGAGCTAAGAGAGCTAAGACTTCTTCAGAAGGAGGAGCAGAGAGCCCAGCAGCAGCTCAGTAATAAGCTTTTGCAACAGCGAGAACAGATCTACCGACGTTTTGAACAGGAAATGACAGTGAGTGTCTGGATTTTGGTGCTCTTAAAATATGACATCTTGATGGAGCAGGCAGAATGCTACCAGCAGCAGTCAGGTCTTTTATGATGTCAGTAGCATAGATTTAATTCTTGCCAATAAATGGTAGCATTTTCCTTTGTGGAGTGCCAAGCTTGCATGCTAGAACTGGTCTGCCAAAAGAGTTTGTGCTGGCTGTCCTCTGCTCTGGTACAGGAATTGACTAAACACAATTTAGTTTTCTAAATAAAGATGCCAAACTGTTTTTACAGAGTAAAAAGCGACAGTATGATCAAGAAATAGAAAATCTAGAAAAGCAGCAGAAACAGACAATAGAGCGTTTGGAACAGGAACACACAAATCGTTTACGAGATGAAGCAAAACGCATCAAAGCTGAACAGGAGAAGGAATTGTCCAAATTCCAGAACATGCTGAAGAACAAAAAAAAGGAGGTAAGAGATGGTGATGATACAGAAAATAAGGATTATGGGCAAAGCACACAGCTGAGATTTGGTCTCCCAGAAGCCTTGTCAACGTCATGTGCTATAGTGAGTTATAGAAGGGTTACTAGCAGTTGGGATTTCTTTTGTTTTACTGCCTATAGTGAAATACAAACAGCTAACAGGAAGATCTAGCTATTGACTTAATCTAGAAAACATCAGAATGTTAAAAGACTTTATTTTTCACAGAATCTTTACTAAAATACTTTCAAATATTAAGTAAAGAAAAAAGTATTTTCTTGAAGACTGTGAAAAATATTTCAGATTTCTGCTTTAAAAAAATCCAGATATAGCTGCTTCATAAGTACTTATCAAGTTAGAATTTCAAATAAAAGAATATAAGATCTTGATTACTACAGAAAACCACTTAAATTCCAGAGATTGATAATTTGTTAGATTTTTATTGAATGTGTACTGCTATCTGGAATTCCTTTATATGAAGCAACATCAGTTATATAGGTTTAGTTTTTTAACTCAGAAAGGAAAAAGTCTGAATCCAGTCTAAAATCTTTTACAGTTAATTTCATGTGTGTCAAACAGTTCAGGCAAAATGAATTACATTTGAAACTGACACCTTATGCTATTAATTTGCTTTCATTACGTTAAGAGAAGGTGATGTGTTTCATATGGATTTTGCATCTTGAAAGCTGTTTTATTTCCTTTTCAGATCAGTTATGTAGAGCTCGTTCATCTATAAATGGCTCTCATCTTTGCTCTAATAGTTACTAGACCCACGGAGATTTCTTTAGCAAACTGAACTGTCTGTGCTTTTGCATAGAGTGATCCTGTAGTACAGAAGTGCATTAAAATTACAAGTTGTATTCATTTTGAACCATATGCTGATATGTAAATAACAATTTTTCTTCTTTTGCGGTACCTCTTGCATTTTTGAGTCTCTCTCTATTTACTGGTGATTGGGTCCTACATGGGAAAGCGGGAAGAATTTTATGTATTGCTCTGAGCTCAAAGCAGTTCTTTCATGGAAACAGGAATAGCATGTGGTGATTTGGACTCTTGTTTTCTGATGATGCTTCCACTATTAAACAAACAGGCGGTTATTTTTTGGTGCGTAGTTTTGTATTTAAAGCTTAAGAAGGGAAATGCAGCTGGCACTCTTAAAACTACCCATGCTGTATGGGAGTGGACAATGTTACTTTTTTATAATTCTTTAAATAAAACACATTAACAAATTAACAGATTAATAGTCAGTTGATTTAGCCAGGTTATATTTAGAATCTTTCTACTAATCTAGTCTAATTCACCTTGAACTGAAACACGTTCCATTCCAGCATACGTGTCATGGAAAGGTTCTTGAAAACATACTCTGTTATTGCTGGGGTTTGCTTTTAAATTCTTCACAACCAAACACTTGCAACCAATTACTATTTTATTTCCTTGTGTGATTATTTTAAAGGCATAGACTATGTAGATGCCATATATGATTGGAAAAACTAATAATGGCATCTTAGAAATTTGTGTTTGAGATAGTGTCAGAAATAGCTGGTTTTCAGTGGAAGTTATTTTAAACTTCCAACCATTTTTCACAGCTTTACTATGAGGTGAACATACTCTGTAGTCCTTTTGCCTAGAGCTGCAAGAAAACACCCCTCTGGCAGGTGGTGGTTTTCTGACTGACACACGGAAGCCCGAGCAAGAGGCTGTCAGTTCTGAGAGCCCAGGCAGCATTTGCATGCAAAAAGAGGCTGGTGTTACACCCCCCTTCTGCTCTGCTCTGCACTGGCATACATAAAAGCATGGATTGTTCCTTCTCTTTTTTCATTAAGCTCTTTTCACTAAACTAACACCCTGCCACTGAAGTAATGCACGCTTCCCAATACCTCTAGTGCTTGACCTGCATGTCCTATGTTCACAGTAATGCTCGCTGTGGAGAAAGTGTTCTTTTTGCCACCTTCTGCATGCTTATATACACTGTAGGTTTTATGTGAAGTGGAGAAAGCACCAAAAGAGCTGAGAAAAGAGCTCATGAAACGCAAGAAAGAGGAGCTTGCACAAAGCCAGCATGCTCAGGTAACAATGGCAGCTTCAAGCTACTAAAATACA
This sequence comes from Ceyx melanurus, assembly GCA_024611195.1. NCBI lineage: Eukaryota > Metazoa > Chordata > Aves > Coraciiformes > Alcedinidae > Ceyx > Ceyx melanurus. The sequence continues at coordinate 13,047 of JANHGL010014497.1, read as the reverse complement.
AAAGGCAGCAGTATTCACACAGCTTGATGATTTCACTTCTTGTTGTTGAGTGAATATGGAACTTAACTCAGACTAACCCTACGTGTTGCTCTCTTTCCTCAAGTACTCCCATATCACATCCCATAAGAGTATAGAAATGTAGGAGCAGTGATTTCCAGGTTTGTGCTGTTAAGTGTAGTTATTTTCTGTGCTGTACCAAAAAAAAAGAGGTTATTTTTCTACATCAGGTTTAGTTACAGAGCTTTTATGAGGGGTAAGTATGCTGTAGGTACAGCAAATTATAAAGGTTACAGTCAGAAGTAAGTTTTGCACAGAGGAGGAAAATGTATGTAATATGTAAGCATGAGACATCTTGTTTATAGAAGCAGAACAGATTAGGTAAAAGGAAGTTTCTTAAATGTCAAAGTGTAGGTGTACAGAAACTTTACAAGACATCACCTATAATTTCACACCTTCAGACTTGCTGCTTTTATGTGGCCCAGCTAGAAAGGAGGCTGGTATTTTAGAAAAAGATTGGCTTTGTGATGGCCACAGTTTGTACAGAGTGAGTTTGGACCACAAGAGAACAGGTTTAAATTGAGTAACTTAAAGATTAAGTGTTTATGTAAGTGACCTAGTAGAAAATAAGAGCAACTTTATTTTGAATAAACCACATAATCAAATTTTACACAGCTTTTAATTCCCTAGGTGGAATATGATGGAGCTGTAGCACTCTCCCCACACCAAGGATATGCGTCTCTGAACTTTTTAAGAAAACAGTTAAAACCCAAAGTTTTCATAATGCTTGTATTGACTTTGCTTCCTTTGCTGGTTTCAATTTGTTGAAGAGAGATGAAAAAGACAATACTAAAGTTGCAATATCCTTATTTGGAATGATAAATACTAGACAAGGAGCAAGTGTTTAGTTTTGGAATATCTAGAATTTAGGTCAGTGACTTTTGTGTGATTAGCCTCAGTATTCAGAATGTACATTACTAACATAGAGCAGATCTCTTTTTTGTTTGGTTTTTGGTTTTTTTTTGAAGAACAGAAATATATTCCATTGTGTTCTGACATAGGAAGTGCATTGTGTCCCACAGGGCGTTGCTCAGGTTATGATTCAGTCTTTTCAGTTGTCTTCATGTACACTTTTCAACGCACAAATGCAGGATGTAAGTCTTAAAATGCAAAAAGGCAAAAGTTTTATTTCCCTAATTTTCCAGATGTGTGTTTTCTCTTTTTCTGTTCATATGTGCTGATCATTGTCACTGCTGTCTCCAAACTAGTTAGCACAAATTTATATAATTATGCACTATTCATAGCAAAAAGATCAAAATTACAGTATTTGTTAACTCTGGATAAGACACTGAAGTTTCACACCAATGCAATATAATAGTCTTTTTCCCTGGTGTATATTTTGTTCAGCACATGTGAGAAACAATGTGTGACTTCTATGCTTGTGTATGCAGTGAAACCATGTATTTTAAAGGTATCTGAGTTCATTTTGAGGTACTGACTGGCCAAAACAAATGATAGTTTTAAAAAGGTGGACTGCTCTGCACTGTCTGCCTTTTAACCATCCAGGATGTTCTGTAATGAAGTCCACACCATTTAGTATATGGGATACTTAAGTAGATGTGTGTGGAGTGGAAAGGCTGGAGTGTTTTCTGAGATTGCCTGTTTTAATTTGGCCTTAAGTTGTGCCAGGGGATGTTTATCTTAGATATTGGGAACAATTTCTTCACAGAAGGGGTTGTAAAGCACAGGAACAGGCAGCCTAGGGAAGTGGTGGAGTCCCTGTCCATGGAGGTATTTAAAAGACATGTAGATGTGGCACTTAGGGACATGATTTAGTGGTGACCTGGCAGTGCTGGGTTAATGGTTGGACTTGATGATCCTGAGGGTCTCTTCCAAACACAAGAACTTTATGATTCTGTGACCTTATAGTGCTAGCAAGTATAAAACTTCAGATTTACCATGTGGAGAGCAGCAACAATATTTAAATTATTGAGTGAAGCTCAAGCTAAGTCGTTTTTTACCACGACTACACTAGAACAGCTTTTCTCCAGCACCTTCCAACAAAAAAAAATTCCTGGCATATTAAACACCGTGTTAATTTTGTGCCTACACCCTCAGAATACTATACTTTTAGTGGGTTTTTTTATCCTTTTCACCTAGAAATGGAAACAGAACAATATTTCTCATCAGTCCATATATTTGATTAAGTATGTCTGACTTAATTTACAGATGTGGCCTTCCAGTTTTTTTCACACTCAGGTCTGTCACTGTCAACTTCACCTCTGGTTTTCTGTTACCAGTCTAAACATAACTGCTGTCCTCTGGGAGAGATGAAAAGTTTCATCTATTAATAACTCATGGGAACATGAAAACCAGGATTCTCCTGGTCATTATAAAAAGTACTCGAAAGAACAGTTAATTTCATTTGCTGCTGACAACTCTTCCGGCAAGTAGCATAGGTTCAGTTAAAAAACAAAAATTCATCACTCAAGAGCCCCTTCCACTGATCATCTGTAGCCCAGTACTGTTTTCCACGAGGCCATCTCTATACATTGTTTTGTTAGATACAACAGCAAATGCTTCAGCTGTTCACCTTGTCCCTGATAGGCCACTGCCATCATCATCATTCCTTTTGACCTTTGTGTCATGGTAGAAACATATGCTTTAATTTCTCATTCTTAGAGTGTGTGCATGTGCATGTGCATGCTTGTAGATGAAGAATTTTTTCTAGTGCCAAAGAAGAAAGGCAACAGTCTTGGGGCCTGGGGGGGTTCCTGCTACTGCCTGCTTTTCATGAGACACAACAGTGTGATGCAGCCAGGTGATATGGGAACTCCACCAGGCAGATGGCAAGTGGCTTTGTGAGGAGGCAGCTCAGCCGTGGTGTGAGAAGCTGCCGAGTCCTGCTGGATTCACAGATTCACAGATGTGCTTCCTGGGGGAGTGCTGGGTGATCACGGCCAGCTGGCAGGCTCCCAGCTGCAGCACGCCTGTGTTGTCACAACAGAAACCACTCGAGATCAAGACACAAATCCAAAACCAAATAGGCTTGAAGTCAAAATCTAAAGCAAAATAACCATACATACTTCTATTGTCTTACACACGTGGACAGTTAACCCTTGACAGGATGAGATCAACTTCATATTGAGTGCTTGTCATTGCTAGATTTGATCCTGCAGCTTGTTTTGATGACATGCAAGAGATGGAATGAATTGCAGATTGCTGGCTAGTCTGTTGCCTTTGGTCCTATTTCTGAAGGTATTATTTAAATAGACTCCTACCTAGTCTCTAACTAGAAGATATATGAGATGCATAATTTAAGATGAGGCATGTTAGCTCAAATTTTCATAGATGTGTTTGTTTTCACATATAGCTAATGCTGAGAGAACTGGGAAGGAATTTCACTAAAATGGAATATGTTTGGAAGAACAAAATTTAATTTACTTCTTTTGGCTTTAACCAGGAACAGGAATTTGTGCAGAAGCAGCAGCAAGAACTGGATGCGTCCCTGAAGAAGATTATTCAGCAGCAGAAGACAGAGCTGGCCACTATTGAACGAGATTGCCTCAACAACAAACAGCAGCTTATGAGAGGTAACCAGCACCAGACTCTCTGGGAAAACAGACAGCTGTGCTGTATTTTAGTAAAATACCAGTCTGTCTTAAATTTATGAAGTCAAAGAACCTTGTGACTAATCTAGAACTGTAATAAAAGCATTTGCTGTGGAATACCATTGTTCCTAAGATGCAATCATAGGCTACCTCTAAGAGAGAGGAGCAGGTAGATCAGAAGATGCAGTGTTGTGCTTTCTGAACCAGACTTTCTCTTCTTTCCAGCTCGGGAAGCTGCCATCTGGGAGCTGGAAGAGCGACATCTACAAGAGAAGCACCAGCTCCTCAAACAGCAACTCAAAGATCAGTACTTCATGCAGAGACATCAGCTGCTTAAGAGGCATGAAAAAGTTAGTGTTGACTTAGACATTTTCTTCCCTTTATAAAATCCAGGGTTTTTATCTAGTAATCGTATGATCTCTTCTGGTAGTGGTTTACTTGGCCAGGCAAGACCCACACTAGTATTTTAAAACTTTTTATGTTCTTTTGAAAAGTAATAACTTATCAGCATGTTGAAGTAGAAGCAGGCATTTTTCCCTTTTCATTCTTGGGGAAAAAACCAACACACAAACAAAAAAACAACAAAAAAAGACAACCCCACAACAACAAAACAACACATGCACAAAAAAGCCCAAAGCAAACCAAAACCCTCAAAAAACCCAAACAAACAAAAAAACACACACAAAAAAACCTCAACCACAACATAAGCCTTTCATCTGTTAAAAATACCAAATTCTGCTTATACACCAAAACAGATTTTGGCTTGTGTTTAAACACAACTACTCATTAGTAAATCATTCTGGAACTAAATGAGCAGAATGAGCTGGATTAGCTTTTGGCAAGTAGCTGACAACTCTCTCTTTATAGCTAAATCCTATAAAAACCCACAAGACAACAATTTCCTCAAGGCATTTTGTTTCTTATAGAATACACTAAATAGAATAGTTTGGATTTTGAAAACATAAACCAAATAGATATTCTAAGATCTCCTTGGTGATTGGACATGAGGGGGCCCCACTGAAGACTTTTGTATGAAGTCTTTTGTATGTTTGGGTAACAGCCCCATAATGGCTGTTGCTTTCACCAGCTTTTGAAACAAACTGACCCTTCACAGCTGCAGTAGTGGAAGTTCAGTTCCACAAAGGTTTCTCCTTTTGAATAAAATAGGTTTTTTAAAATGCAGCTGAGGAGCTGAATAACCACTGGTAAAAGGTATGTGTATCTATGAGCATTAGAGAATTTCCTGGGCTGGGCATGATCTAGAGCTCTCTGAATGAAGGGAAAGACCTCCTCCTTCCCATTGGTATCACTAGAGCTGGGACTGGTTTCTGTTGAAAGAAGCTAACTGAAAGAGCACATGTATTGATGAAATAAGGTGAGGATATTCTAACAGTAACTCCAATGTTTACATGTGGCTAATGTTTTAGGAAACAGAACAAATGCAGAGATACAATCAGCGCCTCATCGAGGAGTTGAAGAACAAGCAAACTCAGGAAAGAGCAAGACTGCCTAAAATCCAGAGAAGTGAAGCAAAGACTCGAATGGCAATGTTTAAGAAAAGTTTAAGAATCAATTCATTAGCCTCTCCAGACCAAGATCGTGAAAAAATTAAGCAGGTAATTACAGAACATTTGAACAGTGTAAATGGTTAATGTGATGTAAATGTGAGGGTTGAACAGAGTGTGCTCTCAGCAAGTTCACCAATGGTACAAAGCTGATGCTGGGTAAGGGCAGAGGAAGTCATCCTTCCTCTCTCCACTGGGGACACTCTTCCAAAGCATTGGGTCTAGATGCACTGCACTTTCCAGTACAAGATAGATGTGGATTTACTGGAGCAAGTCCTGTGAAGGGCCTTGAAGATGTCAGAGGGACTGGAGGAAACCTGGGATGCTTCACCTTGGAGGATGGAAGGCCCAGGAGGATCTGATGTATATAAATATCCAAGAGGAGGGAGTAAAGACTCTTCTCAGTGGTGCCCGGGGATAGGATGAGAGGCAGTGGGCACAATTGAAACACAGAAAATACAACTTAAGTAGAAGAAAACACTTTTTAGTGTGAGAATGGCCAGACAGTGGAACAGGTAGCTCAGAGTGATTGTGGAGATACTCAGAGCCCAGTCCTGTGCAACCTGCTCTAGCTGACCTTGCTTTGAGCAGGGAGGTTTGATCTTTGCAAGTGCCTTCCAGCCTCAGGTGTTTTGTCATTCTGTGAAATTTTTTAAGGTTACTTGATCTTTGTGATCTTTTGAACTAAAACTGTAGATACTCATTCTTTAAAAGGGAATGTTATAAAGAGGTCTAGGGATTTATTTTCTACTCATGCACAAAAGACTTGCTTTCATTTGGTGAGCACTGCAAGGATGAAAAATGTGGAAAATACAGTCTCCTGTAGCTGTATAACACCAACTTTAACTGACACTTGTAGCAACACTGCTGTGCAACTTAACTGAAGGAAGAGATAATTTCAGAAGTCTGGAAGTGAAATGTTCTGCATTTTCAGAAAAAAGACTAGAGTGCAGACAGAAAAATTAAATTATAGCCAAGACTTTGGGCCATTCCCTTGGTAAGAGTTTTAGAAAAGAAAGAATAAAAAAATACAGTTACTGTTTGAAGTAGTTTTTAAATAATTCTTTTCAGTTAGGCTGTGTATATCTGTTCTGTTACACACAGGTTTTTGACTTATGTAAACTGTTGTATCTATAATCATCACATAAACCATCTTTTTAATTGCAGTTTGCTATTCAAGAAGAAAAGAGACAGAAGAATGAGAGACTGGCTCAGCATCAGAAACATGAAAACCAAATGCGGGACCTTCAGCTGCAGTGTGAAGCGAACATCAGAGAACTGCATCAGTTACAGGTTAAAAATAGTTCATTTTAAATGAACATTCAGTGCAGAGACTCTGGTTCATAACAGATGCAAGCAAAGCACAAACATCTTTCCTTCAGTTTTACTGATTGGTGTAGGGGTTTTATCAACTTTGCTTTCCAAGGCCTGCAGCATACTGTGTTACCAGAGTCATAGACTTACAGCAGTTAATGAGAAGGCATTTAAAATGCAAGATGAGGACAGAACAGAAGCAGAGTAACATTACTAGACTCTCGAGTTCCCAGTGCTATTTCCATAGGCAACAGTTCTTTTTAACCTGTTTTTTCTGACATGCCATTAATCAGAGCAGAGGTCAGCAGTATCAGGCATCACCCACAAGACATTTGTAGCAATACATGGAACAAGGTGGTCATTGCAAAGGGCAGGCTGCTGTTTGTGCCTGGGCTTCTGGAAGGTACTCAGAAGGAATTGTCTTCTTGTGATAAGAACTCTGTTTTGTCTCTAGTGCTATGCATTTTGTAAAGTCACTGCCATGTACCAGAGGCCAGATCTCCTTTTCTGTTAATTGGTTTTCCCTGTTTCAGGGACACAAGGCAGTTTTAAAGCATTGAATGATCACCTGCAGATAACCTTGGTATAGAGAAATCTTCCAATGACCAATGAAGCCAGTTCTATACTCTTTGCACTTTCTTACCTCCTGCAGAAACAGTTCCTGACTATGCCACTAATGCACCTCAGTAAATCCCTAAGTACTGTGGGAGTGTTGTGAGAGTCTCAGCTCAAGGAAAATTGAGCAGATTTTGGCTACACTGAGCTTCACCGAGAAAAATGGGCCCCCAGTTGCACTCAGATCCAGCCCAAGTGCTTGTCATTTTTGTTCCTGTGGTTTTGTACTCTGCATTAGACCCAGTTGGGACTGGAACCCTAGAAACAAGAATATAGGATTCAGAGATGTCTATTGCCAACTGCTGTTAAAAATCAAAGATTTGATGTAGGCAGATGCTTAATTTATTTTCTTACCATGCTTCAAAAGTCCACTGAAAGTTAAGCAGATGCACATGACCCTGTTGAGAGGTGTGTGAAGCTGATGTATAGTTTGACATTGTTTTCCTTTTTATAGGGCGATTCTGAGGCTGCTTCTGCAATCACGTTTCTCTCTAAGACCTATTAGTTAGTCTCAGGTCCTTGGCTCTTAAGAGTTGAACTACTTCCCCCAAACAGCCTTCCTTTTAATGTAATTAATTTCAATAAATTATAAAATCTGCCTTTGGAAAGCAGAAATGCTCTATGACCTTGAAAAGCATTATTAGGCAGGGAAATGCAGTTTTGAGTAACCCTGTCAGCTGCTGCCTTAATGAGACTCAAGAGTGTACTGGGATTTAAAAATATTTCTTATCTCAATTGGTTCTGATGGAAAGATCAGCTTTTGATAATGCAGCCTCACAACATACTTTTATCTTGTAATTATTCACGTCACTGTTTACACGGAATAAGCTAATTAAAAAGAATTAGGGCAACATATGTCGCTGTACAAATGTTGAGTTGCCTAATCTGAATTAGTTTTACATAAGGATTATCTTGTTTTAAGAATGAAAAATGCCATCTACTGGTTGAGCATGAGACTCAGAAGCTAAAAGAGCTAGATGAAGAGCACAGCCAAGAACTGAAGGAATGGAGAGAGAAATTGAGACCAAGAAAAAAGGTAAATCAGAAGAGTTTATGCATCAGAAAATAATCAAGATTTGGATCTAGAAAATACAGACAATACAAAAAGTTTTGCAGAGGGGGAGAATCGAGGCACTGTACAAAGCTGCTGTAGTTCACTGAGTAATAAAAGATGTTTAAGAATACGTGCAAAAGCAGAGGACAGGGCATGTGCAACAAGAAAAGACTCACGTGTTATCAGGCTCCTCCTCTTCCCTCTTGCAGCACACGTGTGTGCACTTGCCTATAAAACTTCTCGGGTATAGAAAAGTGTTTCGCAAGCTGGTGGGTTACTCCAAAAATGGAGTGCTAAATACCAGAGGGTGGTGGAGGTCGTGGGAAGGTACACACAACATCTCTTACATCACACAACATGTCACCAGTACTTGGCTTTGTAATCCTATGACAATCTGATTTTGGTTTTAGACGCTGGAAGAAGAATTTGCCCGAAAACTGCAGGAACAGGAAGTTTTCTTTAAAATGACTGGCGAGTCTGAATGCCTTAACCCTTCAACGCAAAGCCGCATTTCCAAATTCTATCCGATCCCCAGCCTTCACTCCACAGGGTCATAACTCTGGGAATGCTGTAGGTTCTTATTGGGAACTCTCCATCTTCACTGTCTAACCTGACTCAATCTGCAGTGTTCATCAAAGGGCCGAGCGCTTTTTGTTTTCATTGGAGACAATCAGTGTCATGAGCAGTTTTGTTACTTCTCTGAATGGAAGAAAAGAAGAATATATAGTATATATAGTGGTAATATCATGTCCTTCAGATGTTTAAAGAATAAGTGAAGGTTTTATCTCAGTCTCAAAAAGTTGGTAATCTATTGTTTTTACTTTAATCCTAAAAATATTCTTTTCTTTCTGATCACAAAAAATGGTTTCTCACATGAACATTTTAACGGTGTAAAATTACTTCAGCTACTGTGTTTTTAAGTGTCTGATTTCTCCACAAGGGAATTCCATGACTGAAACTGCCTTTGAGCAGTGTCTTCATAACAAGGACTGAAACTGATTGCTCAGAAAATGCCAATAATTAAAAAAAAATCCAAACCCCTCATGTTTAAACGCAATTGGTAAAAGCAAAAACCTTTGCAATTTCTTTAAAAAGAAAACTCCGGCATAAATTAAACTGAGCTGATCTCCATGACACATTTTGTCCATTAGTTCCGTAACGAAATGGGGTGCTAGTTTAATTAATACAGTGCCTGAAACACTTAGATATGCTAATCCTGGCAACAGGATAGTGTTTTGTCATTAAAAAAATAAACAAAACTCCTTAACGTTGTTGTTACTGTACAAAACAGGAGATTTCTTGCTGCTACTGCCATTTTTGTTGTAAATCCTCACCCTAAAATATTTTGCACTAAAATATGTAAAGGTGAAAGAAATGCTAAGTTTAAAATGCACAGTTTATTATTTTCCGTAGTTATTACAGGTGGTTAGTTCTACAAATTTACAAACTGTAGAATGTATTTTTCAGAGCGGTGTGCAAGCTGCGCAGCCCCTCTTGCTGCCCCTGGAAGGGGTAGAGCCATTTTCCTGTTCTTACCAAAGCCTGTTCATTGGAGCTCCATTGGAAGAGTGGAGATGGATGGTCATATTTATAAATAACCATGGCTAAAGTCAGAGGTGATTAGAAGTGTTAGGCTTGATTTTTTTTTTTAATTTTATTTCAGTCATTTTCTAGAAAGTTTTAAGTTAAATATATAGACAAACGACTTTATGAAGCTGTGTTTTGCTTTCGTGTTGCCACATAGTAACGTGAGCAGCTTTTGTTTTTCCAGTTTGTAGATGTACGATAAGTTATTTACCTGACTGACCCGCAGTGGGGAAAACCCTTAAATGTTTCCCATGTATCTGGTAGGGAAAGAGAACTGTGTTAGGTCACTTTTACTGCACTCCTTTCAGTAGTTAGAGTTTGAGTCATATCAAGACAGTATTATCAGCTGGACTTTGGTATGCTGGAGTTTGATTTGTCCAACAGATTTGCTTTCTGTCATTTGAGGGCTGGCTTTCTCTTCTCTCTGTATCCAGTGCACACGTTCCGTTTCCCTGGCTAGAGTTCAGTGTGCACCTGGCAGCAGTTACAGGGCGCTCACTCCGTGGGAGCAGGAACGGTGCATGGGAATGAACTCTGAATTAACATAGGACATTAATCTGGACAGTCAACGTGGTTGAAATCTTGGATGCTGAAATCCTTGGACATTGAACTGATACCTTCTCAATGAAGACACTTAATTTACAGCACAGTAAAAAAATTAATTGGAAATGCATGATTTAACTTAAATTTTCTAACTTTTTGATAGCATAATTACTTTAATAGCTACCCTTAATTTCTGGCATTTTATTATATAAATGTGTATTGTGTACTGTTGTAAATTCACGTACCATATCTAGAATGTTCGCTGTTGCTAAATGCAAAGTTCCTCGAAGTGTTTATTCAGTGGGGTGCAAAATGTCTTTGAAGGCCTTTTACTTTTTAAGCTCTACCATCATAAATTGATGTTACTAAAATAACATTAAATGATCTTCATCTCTGTACTTAACAGAAATTGTTGCAATTTCATATGAAGTAGGCTTGGTGCTTTCCTCAGGGAGTAGCCAGGGCAGGCAGGTTTCCCCTTCTGGATTCTCTCTACCTTCAGCCCCATGCTAATGGGGAAATGGTAATCCTTGCCTTACCTTTTTGGCAGTTTCAGCGAGAACTTGCTAATATCTATTGGCACACTGTTTACTTCCATCTAAACTTTTAAAATCTTTTCTCTGAAGGTCATTTTCAGACAAGCCCCTGCAATGTGACCACACTGTAAAATTATACAGATCAGCAGCAGAGGCCTGTGATGAAGGCGGGGTGGAATGTTGTGACTGAAGCCTTAGTGGGTGCTTGGTCAGGTCTCCAGGTATGGAGCACTGCTGAGCAGTAGCAGCTTTGTGACTCTGAGAATTGATATCAAGTGTGAAAATACATTTTTCTGGATGATAATAGGAACTAGTGTGGGTACTTAACACATTTAGACTGATGAAATTGATTTTAAGTACTGCAGAACATGAAGAAGTGCACAATATTCTATCAGTGTCAGAAAAATCCATTCAAATTACTTTAGTCTCACATAGGCCTGGAAGAGATCTTGAGATACAAAGTGCAATAATCTCTCTACTATCACATCACCTCGCTGCAGTACATGTTAGAAGCTCCATCTCTGAGGTAGGTAGGTACGTGTTTTCGTTGGCCCAAGCACTGGCCTTTCTTACAGCGTGTTTGGCAGATCTCATTTTCCCCATGTGCCCTTAAAAAGTTGGCCACAAATCAGTGTTTGCTTACCTTTGTTTTTTTTACTACATCATAAATACTGTCCACAGGAAAATGAACACAGGAATAAAATGCATGAATTTCAGTGCAATATATTTGTTGTACTCTTGTATTCACAGCTGATTTTCAGAAGAAAACCTGCCTGCAGGTCCATGGGCTCTGATGGATTCAGACATCACAACTTGTTCTTCCTGAGCTCTGAAAGCAGGTTGATTTCGTCACCTTCTGTGTCAGCTTTCTTGAGAAAGGGCCTTATAAGTGCAGGAGCCAGTGGCTCTGCTTGCATCCTGAGTTAGCAGAACTCAACTGTTTGCAGGATTTTGCAGTCCTTTGCTAATGCACTGCTGCTGGTAGCTCAGGGAGATCTTTGGATAGCCAAACGAGGTGGTATTCATGCCCCTGTTCTTAGGAGATTCTGCATCTCACCTGAATGGGGGCTGTCTGAGGAGGGGAAAACAGGCTCTGTCACAGACTTTGGACTCCTGAAGGCCCAGGGGAATTTTGCTGTTTACTTTGGTGAAGGGGAAACACTCCAGCATTTGTTCCTCTCTGATTCATAGAATCAATCTGTTTTATGAGAGCACTTGGATGAAGAGAAGCATGTACACCATGAAAAGATAATGAGGCTGCTATTCTGATGATTGATGAGATCCTGATTTATTAACATCTAAGGAAAACCTTTAATTGGATTGACATGTGAATTCAAGTTCAGATGTGGCAGTACTATGCTGTCCTGACCAGTGGCCTTCACTCAGTGGTTTTTTTTCACTTTTTAAAGATACTGATATTCATTTGAAGCTTCCTCTCAGACAATGTTTTAATATCCTTTTGAAATCACATTCAGGGCAATTAAGTAACTAATCAATCACATGGTTAAAAAATTACTGTTGTTTTGTCCCAGAGGGCTTTATTAAAACTCCATGCTACTTTTTTTTTTCTTATTAAATAATAAACTTAGCACATTAACTACGAGCCGAGCAAAGCACTAATGTAATTATTTTCATCACAATGTCTTTCATGGTGACAATACCACATAGGAAGTTTGAGTCAATTCTCCACCTGAAACAGTATCTGTCTTGAAAGTATTTTAAGGGTGCTTTGGTGTGGGAAAGAGTTGGAAAAGGTTTTTCTTAAATTCAGGCACTGAAACTCACTTTTAGGTAGCCTGCTTTTTCAGAGCTGCTTTGTAGCTGCAGCTCCTGGGATCTCAGAAATGCTCATCTTTGCTGAAAAGAAGGGAACAGACTTAAATGTGCAGATAAGCTCAGGGCTAGTTGCCTCCTCTGAATTACTGCTTTTGGTTAATTTCATGGGAAAGCATCATAAGTTTGAGGATAGTAACTGTAGAATCATAGAATGTTTAGGGCTGGAAGGGACCTCCAAAGGTCCAGCCCCCCTGCAGTGAGCAGGGACACCCTTGACTAGACCAGGCTGCTCAGAGCCTTGTCCAACCTTACCTTGAATATCTCCAGAGATGGTGCCCCAGCTACCTCCCTGGGGAGCCTATTCCACTGATTCACCACCCTCAAGGTAAAGTACTTCTTCCTGATATCCAGTCTAAATCTACTCTTCTCTAATTTAAACCCATTACCCC